>PISX010009193.1:0-77201 GCA_004024625.1 Mellivora capensis | reverse complement strand
AAACAGAGTAATCCTGGAGGTAATGTTTGAGCTACACCCTGAAGAATGAGAATGACCTAGCCATGCATAGCGCTGAGGCTAGAGCTTTATCCTCATAGCAAATTTTAAAAATCTAGATGCAACTCAATGCCAGAACTATGGCAAAGCACCTGCAACCCCCACTTTGATCAGAGACTTTCACTGCATCCCAGCCAGAAGCCTGAAACCCATCTCCCACTTCTGAAAAGCCATTTTAATCATGTACACCCTGAAGTATCTGTGCATTCTGCCCATTGTTCTTGACCTCATAACGAAAGGAAACTTGGAACAGTATTTCTGGTACTACTACCCTTTCCACAAAGACATTCAGGCAATGTGGCTGCCCTCTGCCAAGTTTGGCTTCAACATGTCATTCAGATTTCTACCCAAAATTCCATTCAATAGTAATTATATTCTATTTCCTTGAAGACTTTTGTGCCGCCCCAGAGCTGAAGTCTAGGCCCACATGGCCAAGGTCTGGGGCACAAAGACTGCCTCTAGGAGCTCAGTATAAGGCTACGAAACTTCAGGAAGTTGGAGTGTTGAAGCTCCAGGGAAACCTATCAAGACAAAGATTCATGTATTTGGCTCTCTACCTAGGACATTTAGTCATCTTAGAATAATTAGTACCATAACCACAAATCTCAGGTGGGCACTCAGGACTGCCTGACGATCCTATTATAGTTCTCTCGTCATTCTTCTACTCAAGGCAGTTATTTCACATCTCTCCCTGAGTCTCTAAAACCCCTCTCCTGTCCTCACTCTGAGCTAATAACTTCCTTGCTTCTTATTTCACTATGAAAATAGAAGCAATCAGAAGAGACTTCCCATCATCACATCTAACATTCCACCGCATCTATAACTTCCCTCTGGCGCAGTGAATAAAATAAGTCCATTTGTGCACTGGATCTGCACCTACTTCTCACCTTCTCACCTACTCAAGGATTTTGCTTCTGGAATTATGCCCCTCTCCCTCAGTTTTTCCTCCTCCTAAATCATTTCCATCAGTATACAAATGTGCTGTAACATTTTCTATCTGGGAAGAAGAAAGAAGAAAGGAAGGACCCCCCCCTTGACATTTAAACTATTGTTCCCATTCCTTTCTCCATTCTGTCCCCCTTCCCACCCTTATTATACCACAACTTCTAGAAAGAGGAGCTTGCACTCATCAAGTAGAGAAAAACAACCATGCTGACAAGCCTCACTAATGATCACTAGACTCAGGTGGGCCTTTATGACTGCCCAGAAATCAGACATTTCCTAGTTCCATGCATTCTTTCACTTTCCAGGAGGTCTCCTCATACCTACTCTTTCCTCAGACCTCCAGTGTCCTTGATCCTCACTTCCAGGTAATGACGTGCTCTTTTTCTTTTCTTTTTTTTTTTTTTTTTAAGATTTTGTTTGTTTATTTGAGAGACTGAGCCAGAGAGAGAGCACCACCAGGAGGGGCAGAGAAAGTGGGAGAAGCAGACTCTTCACTGAGCAGGGAGCCCAAGGCTACCTGGGGCTCCATCCCAGGACTCCTGAATCATGACCTGAGCCCAAAGCAGACACTTCACCAACTGAGCCACCCAGGTGCCCCAATTTGCTTTCTACTTCATAGTTTTCATTGTGAAAACAGAAGAAATTAGAAGATTATTTCTATATCCTCTTACAAACCCATCTATCTGCATCTTTGCCCACATGTCTAATTAAATGAATGAACAATCCACACACCTATTGAAGCCAACTGCTCCACCTCTGCATCAGATCCCATCTTTTTGCCTAATCAAGGACACTACTGCTCCAATATTATTTGTACTCTCTTCCATCAATTTTTCCATCTCTGATCATTCCTATCTGCATACATGCATGCTACAATTTCTTTCATCTTAAACAAAGAACAAAGCCCTACATTTCCTATTTCCCTGCCCCCTATACAGAAAAATCCCTCAAAAGACAAAGTTCTTGTCTCCTTGACTTCATAAACTCCTTGCCCCAAGTTCCTGCCCTGAGGAACTTGGCCCTATATCTGTCCTTTCCTTTGCAGACTCTATCTCGCCACCTGCTTTGAACTCTGCTTTCCGGTCTAAGCTTCATACCTAGACAGTCCTCTTGGTCCACATTGTTGTGGTCTTGATTTCAGACAAATTAACTCTTATTTGGCCCTTTGCTGAGACAATTCCCTTCTCCTGTTACATGAAAACCCTAGGTGAGGGTAAACCTCATCATAACACAAATCTACACACTTGGGACATTTCCCACTGATAAGTGTCTCAGAGGCAAGTTGATGGTGGTGATAGGAAAAGATTTTGCTGGTTTTTGTCTTGAAACAAATGACGTTTCCCTGTCAGTCTTTCTAGCAATAGCCCTCTAGCCACAGACACAATGACGTCCAAGCTCCACACATCTTCCTCCACTGCTGCTTTTGTCATTCCTCTTCCCAGGAACTCACAGAGTTGCTCTTGCAGTTCTAAATGAATCTCTTCAGAGAAAGACTAAGTCTCAAGTATATGGTAATGTGGTAAAAGTTGAGCATGTCTCACTTGCGTTCTCATTTTCTGGATCCTCTCAGAAGATGTAATAGATGGTTTTCCCCACTCTGGCTGGAATGTTCTTTGCTCAGTCTTCTAGGTTTTCTGATCTCTCCCAACGGCCTGTTTGGTGACCACCTGTTAGGAAACAGCTGAGGATGCCATTCTTAGGCTCCAGCAGAGGGCACTGTAGTTCTGGCTTTTCAAACATGAGCAGGAATGGCACAGAATGAACTGGCCAAAGCCCCTAAGCCTCTAAGCCCTTCTGATTTTCCAAATGGGTAAACCTACTGAAGTTATAGACATGGACCCTGGAGCGCCTGGGTGGCTCAGTTAAACGGCTGCTTCGGTTCAGGTCATGATTCCAGGGTCCTGGGATCAATTCCTGCACCCGGCTCCTTGCTTGACAGGGAGTCTGCTTCTCCCATTCCCACTGCTTGTGTGTGTATTTGCTCTCTCTGTCTCTCTCTCTGTGTCAAATAAATAAAATATTTTTTTTAAAAAGGAGCTGTATCTTGGAAACAACCCATATGTCTTGTAGCTGCTACAGACCATCATCCCTATCTGCCTGAAACTAGAGAAAACACTCAAGATACTCATAGCTTCAGTCTGCCAAAGTCTAAGGAATAGGCACCTCTAAGAGGGGTGACTACGTCTGTATAGCAGCAAATAGGCCACTTTTTCACAGAGGTTCAGCTTTTCCTCACTGGTTTTCCCTACTGGGAGTGGTCCAGTCTACTGCAGACTGGCTCACCAGGTTCAGTCCTCTCTGTTGCACCAGTGCTGGACATAGGAAATGACACTCCACATTTCAGTGGAGTTTGAGGAGGCAGGGATCTGCTTCTGGAACAAGGTAATGGGTATCATGTGCCCCACCCAATGTGAGGCTGCTTCTAGGGTGAGCAGACCCCTTTGACAGGACCCCCAAGGAGTTGCACACAAGGGATTCTAGCAAGAGGCTAGTTCTATCAGTTTATGTTTTCCCACTGTCCTTTGCCTTGCCTGGAAGCCCTGATTAGAGGATTTCAAGAACAGGTTAGGGTGGTGTTTAAGACCATGGGTTCTGGAGCCAAACTGCTTGAGTTAAATTCAAGTCTCTCTCATATGCTAGTTTAGTGAACTTGGGCAAATCACTAAACTCTGGGACTCTGTTTCCCTATTTGTAAAATAAGATAATAATAGTACCTACCTTTTTTTTTTTTAAAGCTTTTATTTATTTGACAAACAGAGATCACAAGTAGTCAGAGAGGGACGCAGAGAGAGAGGAGGAAGCAGGCTCCCCGCGGAGCAGAGGAGCCTGATGCCCTGATGCGGGGCTCGACCCCAGGACCCTGGGATCATGACCTGAGCCGAAGGCAGAGGCTTTAACCCACTGAGCCACCCAGGTGCCCCTAGTACCTACCTTTTATAGCTGTGCTGAATGCATTCACTAAGTGTTAGCTTGGTTTATCATTACCCTCTCTAGAAGATCCAGGTAGCCCCTTGTACATCAGCAGTCTGTAGCCAACACTAAATTCTCTGTTATCCCATGCCCCATCTACTTCCTGTGTTCAGAATCCTGAACAAGTACACCACTTTGAGGAAGGTATTTTTGGACATGGAGGTAAAGGAACTGCCCCCATATATAAAATGTGCCCTAGTTCCCTGGGCTCATGCTCATGTCCACTTCCTCCCAATGCACTGACAATTTCCTTGTGTCAGGAAAGACAATAATGCAAGATAGGCTTCCAAACACATTTCAGCAAATTTCACTCTATGTTATTGCTCCAGCCAACTTCAAGGGACTGATGCCCAGCATCTAATAGGAAATCCTAGATAAGAGTCATTTTTTATGTACAATACTGCATTTTCTCTCAAACTGATCTTGTGTGAATTTCTAGTCAGGGTGGTAATAGTCTGCTTGCAGCCACACCGGCTTGCAAGTAATGTGTGTTAGATATTATCACCATTATGTACTAAGCATTTGGAACAGCCAGGCAAGTATTCTAACATAGAAGTCAGAATTCTGGGAGCCATTGAGGTAGACCCATTCCAAAAATTCTTCAACCTGAAAACATCGAGGCCTGTTAGTCCCACTTACAACTAACCAGAGGCAACAGGCACATTAGTGGATAAGAATGATTTTGTGACTACCCCAGTGGTCCTAGGAAGCCTGTAGTATTGACAAATCTGTGACGTTAATTTGAGTCCAAGTGCTTCTGCACCACCCTAATGTCCTTCACAGTACATCCAAAGTAGTAGATGTGGTCTTATGGCGACTCCCAATTTATGGCCCAGTTCTAGAAGAAACTGTCAGGGCCCTTAGTATCTACTTATCACTGAAAACTATGTGGAGCATGGTACTGACTGGGTGGATGGAGAACCTCTCTTACACTATCTACCCACAAAATGATGAGTTCATCTACCTTGCCATAGTGTGGTTTGCTTATCAAGAACTCATTGCCTCCCCCTACCCAGAACATGCCCACTCACAGTAGCTGTGGCATGATTTTTACCTACAGCTCACCACCCTTCACCCCAAGTGGCTTCCAAAATTTGGCAGCTGGGGGAAACTATGGGTTACCAAAAATATCTTCTAGCTTGCCAAAAATCAATCCAAAGAGTGTGCCAACTGGTGCTTGATTCAGGAGGAAGACATCCAAATGGGTGATACTGCCCAGCACACCTCCAAGTACAAGGTAACCATTTATATGGAAAGCTGGGAGCCTACCACTTAGAAACTGGGATAATAGAGAACATCAGCCGGCTGGACCCTCACAGACTGTCAGTCTGAGGCCTCAGGACCAGATAAAGAGCTCGTACAATTACCTGCACCCAGACCAGTAATTACTTGCAGTCAAGGTCCCATTGCCAACAAGGAATATGCTCTTACTCTTTCTCCTCAGAACATATCTACTTGACCACACACATTCTGGCACCCCCCCCAACCTTGCTCAAAGTTAAATAACACTGCTTCTGGGAACTAGCCCCTCATTGCTGTAACCTGTGATGAGGTACAGATCAGCCCCCTGATTCAGTTCAGGCTTCCAGAACTCTATATTCTGGCACAGGTCCAAATCTTCAGCTGTCAAAGGAGGGGTTCCAAACAGTGCTCCACTCTGGCAGGATCATTCTCAAAGAATGGGGTGCAAAAGTGGGGAAGGAGGGACAGAAAAGAATGGGTGGGGTCAAGCCAGAATGAAGGGAAAAGCAGGAGCTGGGGAAATACTCCAGAAGGGAAGTGGCATCCCTGTTCTCCACCAGAGGTGATTCTGTGATGGAAACAATTTCCGGAAAATGGCAAACTTTGGTCCAATTCCTGACAAGCTCAGGATTCTGAGATGCAAGTCAAATCTAGCCTGCTAAAGCAGAACATGAATTTATTGAAAGAATATTGGTGGGATAACATCAAACTAAACAACTCTGCGAGGCAAAGGAAACAAAATGAAAAGGCAGCCTACCAAATGGGAGAAAATAGTTGCAAACCATATATTTGATAAAGGACTAATATCCAAAATACAAACTCTTCTAACTCAAAAGAAAAAAACTGATTAAAAATTGGCATAAGATCTGATTAGACGTTTCTTCAAAGAAGACACATGTATGGCCAACAGACATATTAAAAGTTACTCAACATCACTAATATTCAGGGAAATTAGAACCACAGTGAGATACCACCTCACACCTGTAAAAGTGGCTGTTGTTTAAAAAAAAAAAAGATAACATGTTGGTGAAGATGTGGAAAAAATGGGGAACCTTTGTGCTCTATTGATGGGAATGCACACTGGTGCGGCCACTATGGAAAACAGTATGGAGGTTCCTCAAAAAAGTAAAAATATATCCTATTTCTGGATATGTATCCAAAGGAATTGAAATTATGATCTCAAAGAGATCTCTGCACTTCCATGTTCATTGCGGCATTATTCACAGTAGCCAAGACATGGAAGCAACATAAATGTCCATCCATGCACACATGGATAAAGAAATGGGGTATATACACACACACACACACACCATGGAACATTATTCAGCCTTAAAATTAAGAAGCAAGTCCTGCCATTTGCATCAACATGGTGAACCTGGTAGACATGCTAGGTGAAATAAGGAAGACAAAGACAGACAAATACTATGTCACCTTTTATATGAAGAATCTAAAGTAATCACACTTGTAGAAGCAGAGAATAGAATGGTGGCTGCCAGAGGTTCGTGGGGAGGAAGACATGGAGGGGCAGTAGTCAAAGGGTACAAAGTCTCAGTTACATGAGATGAATAAATCCTAGAGATCTGCTGTACATTAGAGAACCTATAGTTAATACTGCATTATATACTTAAAAATTCCTAAGAGCACAGATCTTCTGTTAAATGTTCTTATCACAAAATAAATAATAATAATAAAGATGGTGGGAGGAAATTTTTGGAGGGGACAGATGTTTACGACCTAGATTGTGGTGATGGTTTCACAGGTATATAACTTACCTCCAAATTCATTAAGCCATACGTATTAAATACAACTACTTGTATGTCAATCTTACAATAAACTAGTTTGTTGTTGTTGTTTTTTAAGAATATTGGGAAGTACATAAAAGCTGTAAAAGGAACAGAGAAGCAAGTTTGGTGGACAGTAACCAGAATCCCGCTGCAGACCTGGTTGGGTGCAGGCACTGTTGCTGCCAAGGACCCCAGGCTCTGAATATGCTGCTAGAAATAAAATGCAGCCTCACTGCTACAACTTCCCATTAGTAGAAGACTCTATATAGCCCCTGCTTCTTTGCAACCTTCTACTTTGATTCAGAATCTGAAGCAGGCGGCTTTGGCCTAACCAAAAGTCTTTGGCCATGCCCTAGCTGCAAGGGAGCCTGGCGTCTTAGTCCATCTGGGCTGCTGTCACAGAATGCCATAGACTGGGTAGCTTGTAAACAACAAAGGTTTATTTCTCGCAGTTCTGGAGGCAGGAAGTCTGACATCAGTGAGCCAGTGTGGCCCAGTGAGCACCCTCTTTCAGGCTGCAGACTTCTCATTGTGCCCTCATGTGGTGGGAGGGGCGACGGAGCTCTCTGAGGCCTCTTTTATAAGGGCACTAACTTCATTCATAAGGGCTCCACCCTATGACCTAATCACTCCCTAAAAGCCCTACCTCCAAATACTATCACCTTGGGAACTGGGTTTTCAATATACAAATTTAGGGGGAAAACAAACATTCCAATTTGGGTAGGGAAGCTTGGTCTTTTCAGCCTCCATAGTGAGATTCCAGTTTTGCTTCGGCGGGGATACCCAAATCCCCATAAGAATGCTAGGTCTAGGGGCACTTGGATGGCTCAGTCAGTTTAAGTGTCTGTCTCTGGCTCAGGTCATGATCTCCGGGTCCTGGAATTGGGCTCCCTGCACAGTGGGGAGTCTGCTGCTTCCTTTCCCTCTGCCCCTCCCCCCATTCATTCTTTCTCTCTCTCAAATAAATAAAATCTTTAAAAAAAAAAATGCTAGGTCTACACTGCCCTGCTCTACCTTAGCTTACCTTACCCTACTCTATACTAAACTTTTCAAGCTCCCTCTCCACTTTGCCTCCCACTAGTCAGGCTCCAACTCAATAGCAAGCTGAAACCTCTCTACAGCTTCTATCTTCTACACACTTGCTATCCTGCTGCCTGAAATGCTCTTCCTGATACCACTATGTCCCACGGACTCCTCTTTATCCTCCAGGACTTAGCTCAAACATAACTTCCCCTATTAGAGCAATTAAAGTTCTGCAAATATGCCAATTCCAGGGAATGAGTGTCCATCCAGATAAAGGACCTTTTTCACCGGCACTAACCCTAAGTATCTGTCAATATCCTGATTCCGGTAGGAGGCCACTCAAAACCCAGGAGCCTGAGAGGAGCAAGGGAATGGTGAGGGAGGTCTCATGATCACTGGCTGGGTTCTCCCTCCCCCACTCCTTCCTGACACAGGCATTGTAATTTTACATCTGAGATCCTAAGATCAGATTTGAGTGGCTAGGAGAGATCCCTGCCTTGTGCCTGGTTGGCAAGGAGACTAGAGACTCAGAAAATCAAATAGCCCCATTTGCTAACTTATAACAAGTCTGCTCTTGTTTCAGACCAGAAGGAACTGGCGCCCACTAGGCTTCCCCCTATTATCCCAGAAGATGGGAATTATTCCGTGCACCAGAATAGCCACACAAGGTACCACGAAGCTGTAAAGAAGGTGTTGTTAAAGACATGTAAGTATTGAGCCTGGGCGGCTCCGTCAGTTAAACTTCTGCCTTTGGCTCAGGTCATGATCTGGGGCTCCTGGGATTAGGTTCCTGGGATCTAGCCCTGATCTGGCTCCCTGCTCAGTGGAAAGCCTGGTTCTGCCTCTGCGCCTCCCCCACTTCTCTCTCTCTCTTTCTCTATCTCTCGTGCATGCGCGCACGCTCTCTCAAATAAATAAAGTCTTAAAAAAATTAAAGACATGAAAATATCTTGGAGTGGGCACCATGCTAGGGGCAGAATAGATATGCCTGAGTTTGTAAAGAACAATTGGGCTGTGATGGAGCATGCTTATAGGGGAGGGGGAAAAACAGCCCAAAAGGGAGACCGAGAAAAGGAGGGTGAAAGTAGACTTCAATGGTGGAGTGAGCAAGATAAAAGAAAAATTGAATCAGACTTGGAAGCAGGAGCTCCGTATTGGAGTCCCTAGTTCTGCCTCTATTAAGTGTCTTACTTTGGGTAGCCACATACCTTCTGTTAATCTGCTTTCTCATTCATTAAGAAAAAGAAAAAAATGCCCGCTCTACCAATCTTAAATTATTGTTGTGAGGATCCCAACAAAATGAGACAGTTTAGGACAGTACTTTGTATATTATGTGCTATGCCTGTGAGGAGTGGTGGACCAAGCACTGGCTTTGGAATTTGAACTGAGTTTAAACTCCAAATAGTGTGACCTTGGGCAAGTCCCTTTAACCACTTAACTTCTCTGAACCACATGAAAATGGGAATCAAGGGGCGCCTGGGTGGCTCAGTGGGTTGAAGCCTCTGCTTTCGGCTCAGGTCATGATCCCAGGGTCCTGGAATCGAGCCCCATATCGGGCTCTCTGCTCCGCGGAGAGCCTGCTTCCTCCTCTCTCTCCCTGCCTGCCTCTCTTGCCTACTTGTAATCTCTGTCTGTCAAATAAATAAATAAAATCTTAAAAAAAATGGAATTACACTGTAGCATTGTTGTGAAAGTTAGAGAAAATGTACATTTAAAAAAGCATCTAGGACAGACTACTGATGTATGCAAGAACTTCTAGGAATCTTCAGGGAGTTATGCTATGCAGAGAAAGCCAGTCCCCAAAAGATCACATACATCCATTCATATATGTGTATGTATGTGTGTGTGTGTGTGTGTATATATATATATATATATATATATATGAATTTATATAATATTCTTTTTTTAAAGATTTATTTATTTATTTGACAGAGAGACACAGTGAGAGAGGGAACACAAGCAGGGGGATTGGGAGAGGGAGAAGCAAGCTTCCTGCTGAGCAGGCCCTAGCCAGATGTGAGGTCCCAGGATCCTGAGATCATGACCTGAGGCGAAGGCAGACACTTAATGACTGAGCCACCCAGGCGCCCCCAGAATTTATATAACATTCTTAAAATGGCATAATTATAGAAATGAAGAATACCAAACAGGGGCTAGGAGGACATGGCTATAAAAGGGCAACTCCTGGGGTACCTGGGTGGCTCAGTCGGTTAATCGTCTGCCTTCCACTCAGGTCCCTATCCCGGGGTCCTGGGATCAAGCCCCGCATCGGGCTCCCCACTCAACGGGAAGCCTGCTCCTCCCTCTCCCTCTGCCTGCTGCTCTCCCTACTTGTGCTCTGTCAAATAAATAAATAAAATCTTTAAAAGGGGGGGGCAACTCCCTTTCTCTATTGGGGGAAATTGGGTAAAGCGTACATAGGATCTATGTGTATCATTTCTCACAACTATGTGTGAATCCATAATTATCTCAAAATTAAGGTTTAATTTAAAAACTAAGATATTTTCAGAAATTTAAAAATACATATGGGTGGAGAATCTAAGAGTTACTCCTAATAGCAAATTGTTTTTAAGAGCTTATCATCAATCAATAGGGAAACAACTAAGTCAGAAATGTGCCACCTACTCAATGGTATATTACAGATTTTTTTAAAATAATGATTATAAAGACTATGTAGCCAGGATATTAGGCTATAATTCTAAGTTTAAAAAATATACAAATTTTATACAATGGTATAATTAGATTTATCCACATCGAGAATAAGAACACCAAAAATCTAGGTAAGTCTGATACTATTTTAAAATCTTAAGAACATCGAATACATTTAGAACATGATAGGCACTGGATAAATGAATCTACTAGCAGTATCTACAGATGAGGTGGTATCATTGCTTAGTTTCAGAGAATTACCGGAATGAGCAAAGGAAGGGGGAAGGGAAAAAGGATGATTAAGCCTGGGGGTGGGGAGTAGGGGAAGCCAGTAGAGTAGACCCATCTTGCACATTTCCCAAGTGAGCTGACCACCTGCTTTTCTACCATCTTATTAGCACTTGGGGAAGCTCTCTTGGAGATAGGCTTAGTAGAAGCGGGGAAAAACCAAGATTGATTCAACTGACCACAAAGGGTGTGAGATGCTGGAATCCAGAAGTGAAGCTGGGTGTGGTGGCCAGAGTCCCAGGACTTCTCAGCACCTGGTCAGGCCCAGTTGCTTGGTTGGGCTTGGGCTGCCATGAGGCACTCAAGGGAGAAAGAACTTGAAGATACTGGACAACCTGTCCTTCCCCAACCATTTAGTCCCCAATCAGGTCTTCAGAGTCCCCTTGACTAATGCTCAGAACTTCAGCTTCTGGCGGTCCCATGATGCCAGCATGTGCCCAGAGGAAACCATGCCATGGATCCGAAGCCCCCGCCACTGCCTCATCAAAAGCCCAATGACCAGGTTAGGCTGGGATGGGTGAGGGTGAGGAGACTAAGGGAAGTACTCCCTCCCTTCACTGAAATCCTTAGAGACTGTCTCACCTCTTCTCAGTTAGGGAATAGAAGACAAAGTTTGGGTCTTACCAGGGATAGCTGGCCCCAGAATCCGGCGTTCAAAGGAGTTAAAAGATCTGTTTGTATCTTTGTGTTTCGCCTTGTGGCTGTGCCTTTTGGGGCAAGCACAAGACAAGTGTCTATAGCTTTTCTAGGGAAGTCCGGGGATGCTTCTGCTCCCTTCATGGCTGCCTCCCACCCTCTAACCACCAGTCATTGACAGTAGCCATACTTCCTTATCACTGCCCCTGTTCTTTCTGCCCTGAGGCAGTCTTGGGCGATGTTTAAGAACACCACCACACAGACCAGCCTGACCTGGCCGGATCTGAGACCCTCTCTCTCTTTTCCAGGTTCATGGATCACTCTGTTCTTAGTGACAGAAACTTCAGTCTGTATTGAGCAGGATGTGTTTACAGAAGGGCAAGATGAACTGTGGAAGCAGGGCAAAGAAAGAGAAAGTGGGAGAAGGTGTCCTGGTTCCACTGACTGACTAATGGGAGGAGGGGATCGCAAAAGCAGAGTAAACAAATTGGACTAGAAGTCACTCTGTGTGCACTGGGAGTGAGGCGGAGGGAAATCATTCTCATGCCCATATTCCTGTGAGATCAGATGTATGTGGGCCCGAAGCTGGTGTTTGGGAGGGGCCAGGGTACAGAAAAGACCACCAAGGGGGTCTTGACCTCACGAATGGCAGGTGTCAGAATAACAAGTCTGGGAAGACACACACTGGTCCTCATGATGCTGAAGGGCCTAGAGTAGTCATGCTCTCTGAAGACTGCAACTTCACCTTGGCAGCGAGAAAACCAGAAGCAGCCCTTTATCCACCGAGGGAAAAGGTTTACAGCGCCCTCCGGCAGGAGGCTGCCTCCTGTACCCAGCTGGCAGGAGGCTGCCTCCTGTACCCAGCTCTGCCACTTCTGACCCAACCCAGGGCCCAGAACATCTTCAGAGAGCTCAGAATTTTACAAAGAATTCGATTTTATTGATATTTAAATATATTAAATATTTCACGGAAATACATGATACACCACCCTCCCCCCCCCACAGTGGTTACATTATAAAACCAAAGTCCATGGGCCTCCCATCCACTGACTTCCCCAACACCTGGTGAGAAAGGGGATGATGGTAGCCCAGGAGAAGGGCATGGCTGGCACTGTGGTATGGGGAGTCAGGGTGTGGACAGACCCCTCCCACTTGGCAAGAAGCAAAGACAAGTTACCGAAGACTGAGGTCTTCCCACTCTGGTCTCCTTACACCCTCACCCCACCCCAGGGCTCCAAGCAGTCCCTTCCTATCCAGGGATATGGCTAGGGAAAGGAAGTTGATTTTCTGTCCAGACCAACTAGTCTTGCGCCCTCCTCCTGCCATGGCTAATGAAGTGCCTGATGGCCCATTTGGTAGATGCATGAAGATCCCGCAAGGAGGCAATATGAGCCGAAACCAGGTCTCTGCAAGGAGCGGGAGTCTGAAAGGGCACGAGGAAGGGCAAAAGTACTCCCTACCCCTTCCATTCCCCAAACCCAGTAACTCTGGGACCCTCTCTCCTCTGTCTCTCTCACCACCTCCCAGACAAAATGATCTTCAAATGCAGGCTAATGGCTCTGGCTTAAATTGGTACAGACAGAGAAACCGAGGCACCAACTACTTCAGGCCTGAGGCAAGGAGGTTGCAGGGAAAGGAGTAAAAGGAAGGCAGATATAGGAAGGGAATCTAGAGTCCAACCTTCCAATCCTCCTCCTAGCCCTTGCAGGCTTCATGGGGGCTGGGGAGCCAGGAACATGCTAGACTGAGATGGAAGGCTGTGGAACGCCAAGTTTCAGGTTCCCTTGCCCCACCCCCTAGTACCAGTATCTGGGTCCTCAGAGAGACCCCATGCTACCTCAGTCCCAAAGTATACCACAGCTGGGGAACCCAGGAAATTCCTGAACCTCTGCCCACCAAACCCCAGACAGTTCAAGTGCATGGAGCACTGAGGCTCAAGCAGGCGCTTGGGTCCCTGCCCGAGGCAGGGAGACAGTCGTGCTGCACATGCCGCCCCCAAATGGCACTTAGGGATTTGGCACAAAAAGGACTGCTCTCCCCAGGGGCACCTTCCTCTTGCTACAACACCCCATGCCACTCCTGTGCAACCTAGGCATCTCTCTCCATCCCTTGAAATCAGAAACCCTGCCTTATTCCCAGAAGACAGAGGCCCACAGGAGAGAGGCAACCCCAGGTGGAGAGCTGAGGAGCAGCACAAGGACACACACAGACCTGGGAAACAGATACACACACAAAGGCCGACATGCACACACATTACACAGACACACAGGCCCTCCCCAGGGCCAGAGACTTGGGAGGACAGGTTTGCAATCAGGGTCATCCTCCTCCATGCCCTGACCCTTTTCTATTTGGCAACAGAATGGGTAGAGATGCTCTGTGCCCCCTTGCCAGCAGACAGCAAGAGAGCATGGGGGCAGAGGTACCTGATCATGACCCCAGGGGGGCCCTGAGATCAAGAGTCTGGCACCACCCGACTCCCTGGCAGGCCTGCTCTCTTTGGCACCTGCAGGTGAACTTTCAACTCCTGATCTTCTGAATCCTCACACATATGCTTGCTCTCTGGCTGGGCATTTTCACAGTACCAATGAGGCCAGATGCCCCTTTCCCTGGAGCTGTGCAGGAACTGGGGCTAAATCTGAGCTGTCAAAAGTCCCTTTGTTCCCCTTTGGGGACAGATCATGGGACTAGGATTTGGCAAATGGAGACATTCCCCTGGAATACGGACAGAGCTGGGTCCCCAGAGTATCTCCCTCCTCCGCCCTGTGCCTAGGAGGGAGACCTTACTGGGGTGGGGTACCCAAGGCCAGTGCTGGGGATGCAGGCATAGCAGGGGCAAGCATGGAATAGGCACTCCTCATGCCTGCCCCAGTCTTTGTACAAAATATTCCCAGGAAAAAGAGGGAAAGGAAGGGCCCAGCCCTGAGTTTGTTGCCCAGACAGACAGGGGAAAGACAGGCATGGCAAGCTGCCATTTTAATCCCTCAGGCAGGAGGGCTCCTGCTGCCTCTGTAGCTGCTGCCTCCCCTGCTCCCAAGAAAGGAAGAAAGAGGCAACAGTCCTATCCCAATTAGAAAAGTAAAGTCACTTGCATAATCCTCTTGGTATCCCTTGTTCACCAGCCTGAGGGCAGACGAGCAAGCGTGGTCCAAGCACAGCCTGCTGGGGTGTTCCCTTTTGTGGTCAGCAGGGTCTGGAGGCTCGGTGCCCCCTGCCACACCTCCTCCCAGCGAGCACAGAGTCCACTCAGATGCCCACCTTGGTCCTGACAGCTGAATCGGTAGGTGGACCCTGCTAACTGGGGGGGCCCCCATTGAGGAAGTAGGTGGTCATCTCCCCCTTGCCCTTCACCTTGACCACCCCTCGACACTCCAGCTGGTAGCCTTTGGCAGCTAGAACCTGGTACAAGTCCGTAGTCACCTGGGGAATGGGAAGGGAACCCATTTAGCCTGGGATCCTTCCTGCTACATTTGCAGGGGTCCAAGGATTCTCTAATCATGCTAGTCCCCCCCAAGCCCCACCCCCAACCACAGAACACTACCACCCTACCCCTGTTCTCGCTGACCTTAGAGAGGGACCTGCAGAGAAGCCCTCTGGACCCATACCCTTCCTAGCCTCTGCTCACATCCCCCTCACCTGGATTCGGTCAGGGACACCCGTGCTGTCCATACGGCTAGAGACATTCACTGTGTTCCCCCAGATGTCATATTGCGGCTTCCGAGCCCCAATGACGCCTGCCACAACTGGGCCCATGTTCAGCCCTGCAATGGGAACAGCAGCAAAAAACTGAGACTAATGGACATTCCAGGGTCAGCCCGGGGAATCCTCCCACCTCCTGGAACCTTTAGAAGGACCCAGATAAAAAAGTGACAAAGCGACAAGTGTCCTGGTTGTAAAGAATGGCAGAGCTGGGCATGTCCCAAGAGCTCCCCTGAGTTGAGACAGTTATTGCCATAACAGTAGCTAAATCCAGTGAATGCTCGCTCTGCGCCATCCCCTCTGGGAAGCATTTTGCATGCCATTATTTCATCCCCTCAACAGCCCTAAATGGTACGTATCATCCCCATTTTACAGCCAGCCTTAGCACGCAATGTGCTAAATAAGCCAGTAAGTGGAACAACCAGAATTCAAACCAGAGTGATGCTGTTAGCCGCTCCTCCCGCCCACCAGCTCCCAGCTCAGGCGAGAGGAAGTGCCTCTTATCAGACTGGCCATAGGGAAGGGCACAGGTACTCGAGCTTAAGTAGACCTGGTTTTGAATCCCAGGATAGTCCCCTCCCAGCTGTTTCACCTTGGCCAAGTTATTTAATCAGAGTGTCAGTCTCTGTCAAAGGGGATGATAACACGAAGATTAAAATGTCTAGGACAGTACCTAGCACACAGTAGGCCCTTAACAAACAATCTCCATTCTAAACATGAGATGAGACAGGAGGTGGAAGAAAAGGACATCCCAGAGGATTCCTGATGGGGCATCCGGGATGCCATGCGTCCCTGGCCCGCTTCCTCGGCCTCACCCAGACACAGCCCTAGGACAAGCTGCCAGGCAACCAGGCCATCTCACCAATCTTCATCTGGAAATTGTTGAAGGAGTGCTCGTTGATGTGCTTCATCTGCTCCATGAGCCGCATGGCATAGTCTGCCAAGGCAGTGATGTGGGAGCGGCCAGCCTGATCGTAGGTGCTGGCATTCAGTCCTGAGGCCGCCATGTAGGTGCTCCCGATCGTCTTGATCTTCTCCAGCTGCCGGAAGCGCTCCTCGCTGATGATCTGCGCGGCACAGGGAGACCGGACTGTCGAGGCCGAGCGGCCAAGCGCACACACCCTGCCCCATGCTCGCTCCTGCCCGGCCTTAGCCTCCTCTCCCTGCCCTGTTTCAGCAGCTTCCCTCCTTTGAGGGAGGGAGCCCCCGCCTTCTAGCTGTTGTTCTCAAGGCAGGACAGAGGCGCCAGGAACGCAGGCCCCCTCACCAGGCAGTCCGCAGAACCCCTGGCCAGGACTGGTGCTCACAGCTTGGCTCAGCTTCACAAGCTCCCTCACAGAATCCAGAACTACAGAAGGGCTATTAGCCATCAGGCACTCTGACTGTCACTTTATGGGGAACTGAGCACCAGAGTGAAGAAGCGCCTTGGCCCCAGAACAGTCAGGAATGGCCCCTTCCTGACCTGGATATTCAGGACACCCCCTTGGGCTTGCTTCCATTTTCTCTATTCAGGGGCCCATCTTGCTTACTCGGGCTCGTGGGGTTCTGCCCATAGATTACTGCCTCCTCCTCCAGTAACATCCACCTGGTACCTAGCCTGTTCTCTCCACAGATCCTCAGGTCTTTGCTCCCCAGCAGTGACAACCCTGGCCCGGTGAGGCCGACCTCCTCGCAGCCTCAGACACCTTGGTGGGTCTTCAGCCTTGTCTCCACCGTACCTACCCTTACTCTGACCCCAGCATCTCTGGGTCCCGTCAAAACTCCCTTCTCCCTCAGCCACCCCTCCAATCCTGGCCTTCCCGTCCAAAGTTCTCCCCACTCCCCTAGTCCCCCCAGCTGCTCCACCAGCAGCAGCCAACCAGACAAGTACCTCATCAAAGTCAGCAATGATCTCATTGAGCAGCCGCAGGCACTCGACGCCCTCATTGTTTGCCTCCAGCTCCACATAGAACTCGGAGAAGTTGGCAATGGAGGCAAACATGACGGCCACACACTCGCACGACTGGTAGTAGAGCTCGTCGTTCCGACGCTCCCGGGCCAGGAAGTGGGCGGCCACGTCCTTGGGCAGGATGTTGTGCAGCAGCCGCCGGTTGTAGGCCTGCAGCTCCTCCATCTCCTCCTTCTCCCCTGTTGCCTGGGGACACCACACCCATCACCCACGGCCCAATGTTCACGAGGGGTGGGTATGGCGACCAAGGCTTGGAGACAGCCGCCAGAGGGAATCAAGGGGGAGGAGGAGGCATGGACGAGTGAGACCTAAAGAACAGGCGAAGGGGTGAAAGGGGCAGGGACGGGACAAGGCTGGGGTTAGGGGATGGGCACGGGGAAGGCTTGGAGCTAGAGCAGGCGTGGGCAGCCCGAGCCTTAGCCAGCTAATGAGCTGCATTTCTGGCTCAGCCCGGGTTCTGTCCTCAGGACCCTCCCCGTCCCCCAGAAGCCCCCACGGCCACCTGCAGTTTCCAGAGGAAGTCCAGCCGGGCAGTCGATTCCACCTGCTGGGCATGCAGATACAGCGCCAGCGCAAACACCAGCAGAATCACGGGGGTCATGTACTTGAGCGCCACCCTCCCGGCAGCTGGGCTGAGGGGGCGCAGAGGTGAGCTCCGTGTGTGAAAGAGGCCTGGCAGCCCTACCCTTCCCCGCCCCAGAACCCTCACTCACCAGTCCGGCCCATCGAAAGTCTCGTTGGAAGAAGCCCTGGCGGGAAGATACAAGAAACAAAGTCATGGGTTCTTCTTGGGCTGCTGGGTGGAGGGCAGAGGGGAGGGGAGACTCAGAGCACGAAATCAGGCACAGGGTCAGGGCTTTGGCCTACAGGAACTCGTTAAGAACAGAGATTAAGAGAAGGTTCCACTCCTAGCTCCTTTACTCCCCTGCCCTGTGACCCAGAACAACTGGCTTAAGTCTAGGCCTGTTTTCTCATCAGTAAAAGAGGGACGAGATCTAAATAACACGCACAAAAGGCCCAGCGTGGCACTGGCGTGCAGTAAGGCTTCAACAAACGTGAGTTACCATCATTTTTACAATCACCTATGATGCGGGCACCACTACCATTTTACAGATGAGGAAACTGAGGCTCACAGACGTTAACTCACCCGTCCAAGGTCACACAGCTAATGAGCGGCAGAGTGGGATTCAAACCCAAGTGACTCCAGAGGCTTTTCCCACCACACAAAGCTATGGCCCCACATCACAAGGGATGGGGTTTGCAGAGAAAAAGCCAGTGTGGTGTCCCTAAGTAGGAGTCAGAAGTTCTGGGTCCAGCCAGGGCTCTGCCATCAAGCAGCTGCGTGACCTACAGGTGGTTAAGAAAATGCGTACGAAGGAACCATGCAAATGAGATAGGGAATTTTTTTCAAATGTGTGGTCTAAAGATACAGGGACTTCCCAGGACTGGAGTTTCCTTGGGGTGACTGTGGAGTCGTACATTGGGAGCTCCTCCACGGCCTCCTTTTCCCCCATAGGTGAGGGGGTGAGTGGCAGCCTTCCAAGGGCAAAGAGGCCTGGGCAGTAGAGTGACCAGCAGGGTCAGGAAGCTCCCAGGGGACTGAAGGGGCTGAGGATAAACTCACAAGCCATGGACACCAAGCAGCAGGTCGTAGTTGTCAAAGATGGTGGCTGGGGGGCCCAGCAGAAGCAGCACCAAATAGATGAGCCCCAGGACAAAGACCATGGCCAGCTTTCCGATGCTGCTGATGTGCAGGAAGACAGAGCTGGCCAAGAGACTCAGCAGCATGTTCCCAACGAAGTACTGGGGCAGGGGGGGCAACGGCAGAGGCGGTGTTGGATGAAGTAGGAAGCCACGGCACCCCAACCCCATGCAGAAAGAGCCCTGCACTCCCTTCCACAACCTCACACCCAAAGCTGCTCCGGCCTCCGCACCCCACCCCACACCGCACTGGGGTCCCTGGCTGCTACCCCAGCAGGGGCTCTGGTGAGATCTGGGCCCCCAGTGCCCATCGCCAGGCCTGATGCAGAGGAGTCAATCACTAGCACTGATCAGGCCCGCCCCCCTGCCCCATCCCGCCCCAGCACGGCTTGGACACCTCAGGGAAGCTGCAAGTGGGAGCGGTGCCCTCACACAGGGGAGCGTCCAGGCCCAGAGAGTAATTGAGCTGCTGCAGGTGACAGGCGGTGATGTCGGCGGGTGTCACATTCAGCATCCGGGCTGCGCAGGTCCGTATGGGGGTGTGGTTGCAGGTGAACTGCAAAAGTTGGGGGAAAGCACGGAGGGGAGCGGTTACAGGGGCCATGTCCCAGTGCTTTATACCCTGGAGGTCAAAGTTCTCGGGAGGGGTGACAGGAGGTATAGAGAACAAGGAGCGAGGGACTGGAGTTAACCTCATTCCCCGCTTTGGGATAATGAGCTCTCAGAGGGCAGGACACGGGTCTTCTCCCTCTGCCTACCCCCAGGGCCCAGAGCAGTGCTCGGCACAGACGCAGGGTAGGAGAGTCCCCACTGGACCTTTACCATGTTGGCGATGGCAGAGGTGAACACAAGCAAGACTGAAAAGATGCCAACCACGGTGCTGTGTGCCCGAGAGCGGACAATGCTGCGGGAAAGACGGCGCAGGGCCTTGGGGAAGAGCTGCAGACAGGCAAAGGGCGGAGAGTCAGAGACCACGTCAGCCAAGGAGTAAGGCCAACCGGGGATGGGGCCCAAGGGCAGGCCCGGCCTCCTCCTCCCTCTTCCCGTGGGACTCCCCACCACCCGAGCCCAGCCCTGGAAGAACCCCCGACGTACAGAGCCACACGAGGACACGGCGCAGGCCAGCACAGTGATCAGCAACAGCAGGAAGATACCGGCATAGACGGCAAGCATCACGGTGGAGCTGCGGCAGAAGGAGGCCGGGAACGGTGTTACTCCGGAATGCCTGGGCGTCCCTGTCCCACTCCCCAGAGGGGCAGGGTGCAGGCTCCAGGGACCGCGAACTTGCATGGGTGTCTAGGAGAGTTCTGGGAAGTGGTGGAGGGAGGAGAAGCCGAGTGAGGAGGGGCAGGGCTCTCACTGTGGGAAGACGAGGAGCTGGATAAAGCAGATGAAGCAGAAGACCAACAGCGCACAGGCCACGTAGGCTCCGAAGCGGGGGTCCACCTTCCGCGAGTACTGAGGGAGAGGAGGCTGAGCTGGGTGCTGGGCTCTGCCCTGGGCGCGGCAGGGCACTACCAGGGGCCTCAAGGAGGGGAAGCGGTGGGGCCCGGTTGAGAGGAATCCCTCCTGGGGCGTCCCCCGCCCCATTCCCAAAACAACTCTCCTGTTCCCTCAGTTGTGCTTGGCCTTCCCTGCCTGGACGCCCCCTCCTCACCCAGCCCTCGTCCCTCTGTCCTCAAATCCCCCAAACCTTCTTTTCAAGATCCTCTCTCTGGAAGGTGAGCAGGAAGCGGCGCACGTGGTCCTTCCGTAGCTGGTCGATGCTGCGGGCGTCGATGGCGCGGCCCAGGAACTCATCTACTTCATCCTCGGGGTTCAGGGCATCTTGGGCACCCCGGCTGAGGGCAGACCACATAGCTTCACCAGGTGCATGAGCATTGCCCCGTGAGGGGCAGCGAGAAGGGATGGGCATGGGCAGCACCCAAGAATAGAGTGAGCGGGTGTGTGGCCCCTGCTCCCACACGACACAGCTAAGGTCCAGGAGAGAGGGGGTCTCGGCTCCCTGCAGCCCTGTCCCAGGGTGTAAGCACCTTCTCCCCTTCGCTTCCTCCCTCCTTCCTCAATAATCCTGACTTACTTGTCTTTGCTGGAATCATCAATGCCCTGGAGAAAGGGACAAAGTGTGCAAGTGAGGTGAAGAGCAGACCACCTTCGCCCTTGTCATCCCTTCCCCGTCCCCAGCAGTGTGCTGGGGGAATCCCCCCCTGTACTTTACGGGCCTTGGGACCCGGGTATGAAGTCATCCCTCCAGCCACCAATACCAGACGTCATACGTGGAGATGTATGAACCACAACAAGGAAAACAGAAGAGGAAGGGGGGCACAGAGCATCAGGAAAATGAGGCCGCGAGTCCTAGTGCTGCAACCGCTCACCATCTGACGGAAAGCCTTGGAGTCCTTGGTCCGGGAGAAGGCGCGGTCGGGCGCCCAGCGTGGCACCAGCCCTTCCATGGAGTTGGCCCGCGTCCGCTGCAGCTTGGCCAGCATGGCCTTCTCCTCTTTCTGTGAAGGCAGCCGGGCGCGTGATCGGAAAAGGGGCCCAGAGCAGAGGTCTGTCTGCTCCGCGCGTCTGCCCTCCTCCCTGCCTGCCCATCCCCTGGCCTGACCCGTTTCTGGCTGGCTCCCAGGATGAGGAAGGTCTCAATGTGCTGCTCCTTGAGGTAGGCGTTCCGCTCACCACCACGGCCTGGCTCCACCTCGTAGTCCCCATTCAGGTACTGCAGCGTGGCCCGGGTGATGTGAATGCGGCTGGGAGGGGACAGGAGGGTGAGACGGGGGCATGGCCACCTTGCTCCCGCCCCTCACCACCCGGCCCCCACACTCACCCGGCCCGGCCCCCCGCCTCCATGTGGTTGGCCAGCGTCACATCATTGGACCACACGTCGAACTGCCATTTCCGCAGGCCGAGGACACCACAGTGCACACGCCCGCTGTGGATGCCCACGCGCATGTTCACGTTCACACCTGTCACCTCGCGCACCAGCCTGGGAGGAGGCGGCTCCGGTTCAGCTCCTGGCACAGTCGTGGTGTCCCCCCCGCCCACCACCCCACTCCAGAGCTCGGGCCCTTTTCTCCCCTCAAAGCCAGACAGGGACAGACACAGACGCAGGGCAAAGGACTACAGCCTTTGGCTGGATGTGGGCACGAGGCTGCCTGGGTCTCAGGGACAAATGAGAACTGTGTTCACCAGCTGTGGCCCTGCAGCATCCCGTGGAACTGAGCTAGGAAGGGAGAAGTCACCATTCTACCCTCAGACCTGCTCAGCCAGCATTCACACCAGCCCAGATCCCCTCACGCTGGCTCCCTGAGCCTGCCCGGCTGGCTGGGGTCTAAGCTGCACAGGCTGAAGAAGGATCCAGTCCCCTCCCTAGGGATAGAGCTCCAAGACAGAGAAATAGCCACAACTGAGAAAAAGTCCTGAGGACACATCAAATGGCAGGAGCTGGCTGAGGCGCCCTTGGTGCCTCAGGAAGCCTGAGAGGAGCGCTGCTTACGAGATGGCCTCGATCATGTCCACCCCCATCTCCACACAGCAGTGGGCATGGTCTGCCCGGGCCTCCGGCAGCCCCGACACACAGTAGTAACAGTCCCCTAAGATCTTGATCCTCAGGCAGTGATTTTCCTAAAGGGGAGAGTTGGGGAGAGTCGCTCACTCTCTTGTCCACCCAACACCCTTACTGAGTCACCATCTGTCCCCTCTGCTCCAGGCTGCCCCAGTAAGGCTAGGCTCCCCCCACCCCCCACCCCACACCCCCTCACCGCAGCCAGCTTGTCAAACCGGGCAAAGAGCTCGTTCAGGGTCATGACCAGCTCCTGTGCGGTGCACTGGGACGCCAGGCTGGTGAAGCCTTCAATGTCCGCAAACAGGATGCTGTGGACAATTGCAGAAGATATAAGGACCATCTGGCCCTCAAAGACTCCCAGGACCCCCATCCCTCCCAGTCTCCTCCCACCCCCACCCTACCTGACATTGTCATGCTTCTGTATGTAGATCTTGTGGAACATCATGTCTTCTTTCTTTGTGTTAATATCTTCTTTCATCTCCATAGCAACATGCTGGGGCAACACGGACAGCAGCAGCCGTTCCTAGACCAGTGGTTTCAACAGGGTGCCACTACCTTCTCGGCCTCACGCTGTGATCCCTCCTGATGCCTCCACCACCCCAGGGCCCTCCCACAGCCCTCTGGAGACCTGAGATTCCCTTCTGGATCGCCCCCCGCCAGGAGAACCTACAGCAGACACACGTCTCATCCCTCACTGGTGCTCCCATCTACCTGCCCCCGCACCCCTCGTTCAGGCAGGACAGGAACCCCAGCATCACAGGGCCTGTGTGACACTCCATCAGGGGAACCATCCACACTCATTCCGCGGCGTGGAGCGGGGCAGTGGACCCAGTCTGTGGTTCTTTGGGGGGTGGGGAGCAGAAAGGCCTCAGACAGCGAGAGCAGCCCCACCTGCTGCCGGTTCTCATGCTGCAGGTGCAGCCGGGCCTGGATGTAACCGCGGGTCTCCTGAAAGGCCTGGCGCTGAGACACCTCCGCCGGGTAGTGTGTGCAGATGCCAATGACGTTGGTGCAGAGGAACAGCAACATGTTGGCGCCCAGCTGCAAGAGGCCGGTGGAGGCAGATGGTGACCACCCCACCCCCACAACGCACAGGTGCAACCTGCCAGGCTCTTTGGGGATGCGTTCCCTCAGGGAGGAAACCAGGATCCTATGCCCTGTCTGTCCCCGTCCCAACCCCTGTGACACATTTCCCCCTTCTCCCACAGGATTCCGGCCCCCTTCCTGGATCACTGTACAGCTAGAAATGGGACCTTTGCACAACTCCTGGCAGCAGAAGCACCACCCAGGGCAAGAGGGAGTCACAGGGCCGGTGTCTAGCACACTACAATTTCCTGCCCCACAATGAGCCCCAACAAAGAACAAATGCTGCTCCTTCTGCATGTGGTTCTCCTCACAGGACAACACCCGGGAGACTTGAGCACTATACCCCCCATGAATGCCCAGGACAAGTCATCTCATCTCTCTGGGCCTCTGTATCCTCATCTAGAACCTGGAGAGGGGGCAATAAGAAGATGTCTAAGATCCCTCCCTGTTCTGATATAACTTGATATAATAATTATTATTACTATTATTGGAGCTAATTTGTTGGCTGTCTAGTATTCTTAGCCTCTTTTTTTGAAAGGTTTTATTTATTTATTTGACAGAAGGATTCACAGTAAGAGAGGGAACACAAGCAGGGGGAGTGGGAGAGGGAGAAGCAAGGTTCCCGCTGAGCAGGGAGCCCAATGCGGGGCTTGATCCCAGGACCCTGGGATCATGACCTGAGGCGAAGGCAGATGCTTAATGACTGAGCCACCCAGGTACCCGTACTCCTGACTTCCACAGCTGCCTCATATACAGTACCTAATGGATTTCTCCTAACTCTATGAAACATATAACAGTACCTCATTTTGAAGGTAAGGCATTCCAGCACAGAGAAGCTAAGTAACTTGTCCAAGATCACACAGCTAATAGTAGTTGGTGTGGGACTTGAATCCAAGACAGTTAGACTCCAAAGCCTGTGTCCAAACCTTACTGCACGGTACATTCTAGATTTCCAAGATTCCTACTCACTCCACTCACCCAAACTCTTGCCGCCCAGCCTCAGAGCCCAGGCTTGGGAATCATCAGTTCTACTAACATGGGACCTTCCCCTCCACCTGGGAAGGGTTGCCACCGTGCCCCGGCACCCCCAATTCTAGATGCCTTAGGAGCCCGATCTCAGGATGGTCAGCCCTCCTCAGCATCAGTAACTCTCACCAAAGAGCAAGTCTAAGGAAAACTGGCCTCAGTATTTCTGGAAATTCATGGGTTAACCCAGCACTTGTAGCTCCACCCCAGAGTTGGCTGGGGCAGGGCTCTGGTTTGGGGAGAAGGGAGGGAAAGAGCACCAACTGGAAGCCAGGAATTCCGGGCTTCTAGTCCTGCAAACTTGGGCAGGTGACTTAATCTCTGGGACCTTTCATTTTTCTTAGGTAAAACGGAGGGATAAGTTCAGCAAACCTCTAAGCTATTTCTTGCCCTGACCCTCTAGGATTGGCCTCCTAGCTTTCCTTCCCAGTCCAGCTCCCAAGGTCCCCCTCCCAGCAGCAGGGGTGAAGAGGGGGGCACACTATCTCCCTTAGGGGTTTCTAAGAATAGCCCCCAGTAGGGGAGAAGGGGGGGGTTAACCAGGCAACTTCCCTTCCTGGCCCCAGGAGCCCAAGAGGAAAAAGTGAGTCACAGGGAAGGGAAGGGGAAGGGGGACAAGAGACCGAAATAGATCTGTACGCAGACCCCTATCCAACTGTGAGAAAAAAGGGATGCCAGGGCACCCTGGGAGACTCCAGGCGGGGCCGGGGTCACTGTGTGAAACTGCTCAGTGTGTCTGAATGAGGGGTCAGAGGAGAACGAAGGTTGCTTCCCATGAGCGTAAGCCGGGCTGGATCTGGAAAGGGGCTGCACAAGGAGCCTAGAAAGGAGGCCACAGCCCCACGCTATCCAGACACGCATAGGCCAGCTGGACACACGGACTCAATCCTTCTCAGTTCAGAGAAGGTGTATGGGCTACCCTGGCTCCAAGAACAGGCACAGGGACAGCCTGACTCTCCCCACTCACCCTAGAACGTGCCTGCTGAGACCTTCTGGGTCAGGCTGCAACTGGGTGCCCCTGGGGAGGCAGGAGGCTGACAGAGTCCTGGTCCCCATGGGGCTGCGCCTACCCGATCTGGGCCTGGGCACCGTGCCAGCTAAGAGCAGAGAAGAGACACTAACCCCCACCCCCCCACCCCGCCAGCCAGAGAGAGGTGGGGAGGGAAGGGAGGGACCACCTCCAAGCTCCTCCTTCCCCAGCAGGGCAGTCCAACTCCAAAGCCCAGGGTGCTAGTTACCCTGGTGACAAGCAGGGGGCTAGCAGAGGCAGAAAGACCCGGGCCCTTTAAGAGGTCAGACTGCCCTGTGGGTGCCTGCTCCACAAACAAATGGGCTATAAAGTTACTTTTAAAAAGGTACATTCTGTTCCGGAGCACAAGCTGGGCGGAGAAGGGCTTCATGCCAGAGCACCCAGCTTCTCACCCTGGGAGCCCCAGGCAACTTCCTCTTTGTGGGTGGGGCTAGGGTGGGCTACAGGCCACAAGCCCTAGGCAAGGCAGAGGTGGGACTCCCTCAAAACCTGTGCAAGACAGAGGACAGCACCCTCAAAATCAGGGGTCATGAGGTATGTTGGTTGGGGCTGTGCCCTGAAGGATCAACTAGGCACCACATCCCGATCTCTGCTCCCTCGTCATGGGGAGGACCCCAGGTGGCAGACTCCGCATGCTCTTGTCTCTCTAAAAGGGATTTCTGGGAAGGCCCTTCC
The DNA here is from genome assembly GCA_004024625.1 of Mellivora capensis. NCBI lineage: Eukaryota > Metazoa > Chordata > Mammalia > Carnivora > Mustelidae > Mellivora > Mellivora capensis. The sequence goes on along the minus strand of PISX010009193.1, from coordinate 50,880 downwards.
TTGGGTACCATCCCCTACAGCACTCCCACACTTCCCTACCCCAGGTAAGAACCCTGCCCTAGCGGGTTCTACTCTGCTCTGGGAGAGGGTGGGGCCCTAACAGCACCATCATGAGGTAACTACTATTTTTATCCCAGTTTTACAGACTGGGAAATAAAGGCTGGGAGAAGTGAGGTTCGTTGTCTAAGATCTCACAGAGAAGAAGTCAGCCCATTGGACAAAGCAGGTCTGCCCACAGCCAAGCCTTGATTTCTCTCTCAACATCGTGCTGGCAGGCCCCACCCCCGGCACCACTGAGAACCCGGATACAGTAGCTGGCATGGGCAGAGAACCTCAAGACAGGACTGCTGGAGCCCTGGTGCTCAGAGGGATGGGGGGGGGAATCTGACCCTGACGCCCCTCTTTTCTACAGTCCAACTCCACTTAAACCAGGCCCAGCCCCAGAGAAAACTGATCCCACTCATCACCCTCCCTGCCCTCTCAGAGATGGCCTCAGTCCAGAAGAGAAGCAATCCTCCCTTGCCAACTCCATCAGAACCCTGCTTGATCCCTCCAGGTCACCACCTGGAGCTGCTTTTCAGGGACAGCACCGGGGCCTGAGTCTCAGGGGTCAACTTGGGGCCAGAAATGCCAAGGCCTGAAGTAGCCGGCGCTGCCCAGGCCCTGGCGTCAAATATCACCTTCCCGCTTCGGGCGCTCCCTCCCATCTTCGGGCTCCGCTATTTCAAGGGCCTCTGGCTAAAGAGCTGCACACTGGGGCCTGCGTCTGTCTGAGGAGCCCTCCCTCTGCTCCAGATCCCAGATGGAGCCGGCCCCTGAACCTTGGCCTCCTGTCGTGCACCCTTCCCCTTGGACACCTGTGACCCACACCCCACCCACCCTGGATCACCAGACCCCTTGGCATTCCCCAGCCAGGTGCCCCAAGGCCTACCTCCCAGACCACCCACCTGCTTCCAGAGGAAGGCGTCCCCGCGGTTGAGTTGCCAGGCCAAGATCAGATGCAGGGTGGAGAGACCCAGGCCACTGAAGACAGCCGCCCGCATGCGGATGGGCAGGAGCGTGTAGGTGATGTAGACGAAAAACACGGGGCACCAGAGGCCCACAGAGGGGCTGTGGGGGTCAGCCGCCAGGGCGCCCCCCACCTGCACAGCTGCCAGGATGCCCAGCACCACGTAGCTCACCACCCACATGGAGTCCTGGCGGAAGCTGTGCCGGTTGCACACCACCATGAGCGCCACGAAGAGGGTGGCGGCGCAGGCCAACAGGGCCACATAGGCAGGCTGCGGGGGGGCAGGCGCCGCGTGGAAGGCCAGCAGCACCGCTGTCAGCAGCACCAGCACGGCCATCAGCAGCGTCAGGCTGCTCTGGTTCATCTGGAAGAAGTACCGCTGGTACAGGCGCTCCAGCTTGGCCGAGCGGAACTGCTTCGACTGGAACACCTGGGCCAGACGCCGCCAGCATGACCACTGACGCCTAGGGCTCCCATCGGGCTCATCGGCCGCCCCCACTGCTGCCGTCGCCTCTGTGTCCTCAAAGCCCAGGGCCACTGCCCGCAGCCCCAGCTCAGTGCCCTTGCCTGGGCCACCCCTCCGGATGAAGGCCTCGTCCTGCCAGGGGCACCGCGGGGGAGCAGCGGGGCTGGGACTGGGGGGCTGGGCCTCCCGGAGGCAGCTCATGTAGCGGGGCGTGCAGAAGCCACCTGTCCGGGTCCCACGGCGCGGACGCTTCTGCCCATTGCGCTCACCCCAGGCTGTTTTCCGTTCATCCACTTTGGGGACCAGGAGGCCACTAAACCACGACATGCTGCTGAGAGAAAGGACCGAGTTGGTGTTAACACCACCATCACACCCTACCACCGCCGGCAGCTATCACAAACCGAGCACTTCCACTGCCAAGCTAAGCCCTCCAGATGTCACATCACTCACATAAAATCCGGGAGGAAAACGATGGTGGCCCCCTTCAACAGGCCAGGAAACGGGACACAGATGGAGGGAGGGAACTGGCCCAAGATCAAGGAGCCACAGAGATGTCAGAACTGAGATTCGAACCCAGATCTGACCCCCCAAGCACTACACTTAAACATTCACCTCTTCCCTAAAAAGCACTGATTCGCGGGTGGTGACAAATTCAAACGCCTGTGTCAGTGAGCAAAGGCACCCCCGGCTCAGGAGATGCCAGAGGAACTACGGGGTGCCCCCCACCCCGCATGGCAGGGGCACACAGCACCCCCACATTAGCAGAGAGCTGCCACCGGCATCCCGGTGGAGCCCGAGCTTCTCATTTTCAACAGAAGTTGGGGAAAAAAATGTACATTTAAACACGACAGCTCCTGATTTTGAAAAGGTTGGCAAGTAATTCATATTTTTCAACCCTGCAAGCCAAATAAATCACGTCTATGGAATGAATTCAGCCTGTGAGCTGCCAACCGCTGACCTCTATACAAAAGGGAATCTCTTTCCACGTTGGTCCCCGTCACACTCGCACCAGGCACACTGTATCAGGCCAAATTCTACTTCTTCCTCGGTTCAAGGCTTAGAAGGAACTTCCTCAGGGAAGATGTTCCGGCTCCCCCACCCAAACTGCGTTTTGCCCCGTTTACCCTCTGTGTTTCCTCCATAGTACTTATCACAATTATACTGAAATTGCCCCTTGTTCAACGTGTGTCCCCACCCCACTGACTATAAACTTCATGAGGGTCCAGATCACTACTATTTCGCTCCACACTTTATCCCCAGCACCGAGTACTGAGCCCGACTCCTGCTAAAGCCCCAAGAAATATGTCGAAAAGACAAAAAGAAAGCTTAAGTGGGGGTATCTGGGTGGCTCAGTTGGTTAAGCGTCTGATTCTTGGTTTCAGCTCGGGTCATGATCACAGGGTGGTGAGATCGAGCCCCAAGACAGCTCCAGCCTCAGTGGGGAGTCTGCTTGGGATTCTCTCCCTTTTCCTCTCCCTTCCCCTCTGTCTCTCTCCCTCCCCACCCCAGCACACACTCTCGCTCTCTAAAATAAAAGAAAGCAAGTTCAAGGGCACTGGCATTGAGCAGCTAATATGAAATAAATACACAGAGTTGTAACCCTGTGACTCTCCGTCTTCCTCCCTGCACTCCAGTCCTGTGAGCCTCCTTGCTGTTCCCCAACACACCGCGCACGGCCGGCCTGGGACTACTGTGCGCACCTGGTGTCCTCTGCCCACTACAAGAGCTCGTCCAGGTCATAGCTCAAATGTCCCCTTATCGGTCTTTCCCTGACCGTGCTATTAAAATAGCAACCCCCTTTCCTGGAGCTCCCTATCTCTCCTCCCAGCTTTATGCTTTATTTTTCTCCATAGCTCTTATCAGCAACTGCCATTCCATTTATTTTCCTTATTTGCTCATTGTCTCTCCTCACTGGAATGTCAGCTCCATGAAGGCAGGGATTTGGCCCCATTTTGCTCTCAGCCGTTGCTGCCACACCTGGTCGAGTCTATATAAATGTTCCTAGAATGGCTGGCTGGACAATGCTTTTCTCTGTTCTTTAAACTTTTCGAGGTCCTCTCACATGCCTAATTCCATCTGATCTTCACCAAAACCCTGTGAAGCTACATCGGTGGCCACCTGGAGCACAGATTTGACAGGAAAGGAAGACAAGGTGCCTAACAGCTTTGTGTGGCTGGCCCAAGTTACAAGAGATCCTGGGCCACCGATTCAGCCCCAGGTCTCAGAGAGGTCTCCTGGAGGGTAGCGCCTTAAACCACCATGGGGAAGACTCCAGGACAACACCTCAGTGTGCCTCCTAGCTAAACCCAGCTTCAGAGAAAGAGGATGAGAGCACAGTCATCCTCCTCCATGCCCACAGGGCACCCTGGGGCGCCCTGTACTGAAACCTTCAGAGCTAGCAACCTTGACATTTGTACTCACTAGGGGACATGGGACGGGGGGGTGGGGGGGAGGCAGACAAGTGATGCTTCAAGCAGACACCCAGAGGCCCACAAAAGAGAAGGCAGACTAGGGACCTCTCTGCACGCTGGAAAGCCCCAACCCTAGTTCACCCTCAGCCAACTTCTCTCAGCATCCCTTCTCCCACAGCCCACAGAGCGGCATGCCCTTCAACCCCGCCACACCACCGACAGCACCTTCTGGAGGGACAGATCAGAAATCCAAGACTTTGGGTCAGATTGGCGTTTGGAATGGATAACCAAAGGAGGCCTGGCTCTTCAAAATACTTCTTTGGAAGCATGATCTTTGGAGCAAGACCAGGCTTCAAACCTGAGAGTAATTATGTGCTAGCTGCACAGCCTTGAACATGTTACTACCTCCCTGCATCAGTTTCATCATCTGTAAAATGGGAAAAGTAATGTCTGTGAGGAAAGAATCCAAGAGTATGTTGTCACATCGTACATGCTCTGTAAATGAGTTCTTTTCCCCCCACTCTCCACAACTTTGAACCCAAACTCTACCACTGTCGAAAAAATAGAAAGAAAAGTCGTAAGCAAGATACACATCTCCCCAGCCAGTTGGACACCTAGTTCTATCAGTCCTGTTGTCCTCAGCTGTCAGTCCCCAGAGCTGCTGGAGACAGAGCCCAGAGTGAGCAGGCTTCCCACCAACCCCACCATGACATTTTACTTAATTCAGCCTCCTCAGTGCTCACCAGTCCCCTGCCCTGTATTTACCACACACAGCAACCGTCCCACCCCCCGCAATGGCCCACACCTCTGTTCCCAAAGGACCCGTTTCTGGCTGTGTTCCCAGCCTCCTGGAAGCACGTCCTAGCATCTGGCTCTTACCCACAGGGGAAGGGGCAGACACTGTCCAGGAGAATGCATGACTGTCCCCAGAACACTCTGACCCCCCAAGGGGATAGCTTCAGAGTCATCTAATTGTCCAACTAACTGCAACCATCCCACCTGAGGCTCCACTCCAGGCATTGCCCATCTTGAAGAACTCACCAGCCTCCCAGCACTCCTGGCACCCCAGACTAGGTTGGTATGACAAGGAACAGGGGGAGGGCACTGTTCAAAGCCACAGAACTTCCCTATATGGTCCCCCAACCCTCACTGTCCAGAAACAACGCATCACTATAAACCACAGACCACCTCCCTCTTCCCTAGGGACAGGCTCCTGAGCCTGTGCCTCTGACCTTCCCCCACGCTCCGGGTCCCGCTCCCTTGCTCTCTCTCACAGATCTGCTGCTCCAGACGCTACTGGCTCCCACAGCCAGAGCCATATCCATTCAGCTTGGCAGTTGGGAGGCCCAGTGCCTCCCAGACCTCAAGTCCCTCCCAACCCTGATTCTCCAGCCTGAGACCCAGAGTCTGAGGCAGGCCAAGGCCCAGCCCCAAGGATAGCTCTGCCCACTGCTTTCCCCAAACCCTCTTCCTGGCCACCTCGGTCTGTCCCTGCCCCTGCCTCTGCCCTCCTTGGCAGAAGGAGGCTCCCGGGGATTTAAAACGACTTCAGAAAGTTCATGGTAGAAGGCGCTGCCCAAGCAGGGCCCTTCAGTGCCAGCACCGCCCACCATGCTGGGAAGTGGGCCTCCATTCCAGGCCTTTCCAGATGTAAAGGAGCCTCCCCCAGGGCCTGTATCTGGAGGTCCAGGACTGCCTTCTCCCTTCCCCAATCCTTGGTGTCCCTGAAGACTTCAGAAGGCTCCCACTTCCACACCCTCTGAGGTTTTTCCACCTCCCAGGGGTGTTCTGGTAAGGGGAGGGTATGGGGAGAGAGTCCCCACCCCCTGCTTCCACGTCTAGGTTTTCAGTCAGGCCCTGCTGAGAATCAAGTGGGCTCTCCCCTGGACCCCTGCAGCAGGCCCTGACACCACCCTTTTCATTTCAAGGTCTGGGGTTAGGGGAGTGGAGGGAACTCCTGCAGGCAGAGGGCATCACTCTTCCCAGCCTGCCACCCCTCCCCTAAACACAATCACACTCTACCCCAAACTCAGAGGCTCACCCCAGAGCCCCGCTGCAAAAACCTCAGCCAGCCCCTCCCCCAGCCCAAGCCTTCCCCCGGGTCCCAGCCAGCTGGGTACTCGCTTCGGATGGAGGAAGGGAGTGAAGGGTGGGAGACTGGAGCCCCCCATCCCCTACCAGATTTCTCTCTCCAGCCCCAACGGCCTCAGGCTCCCCTCCAAACACTATCGAGCCTCCCCATCGCGCGCTTCCGTACCCCCAACAAAAAAACTCTCGCGCGCCGCGCGGGAGTCTTTACGCCCCCCCACCCCGAGACCCCAACACCCCATCGCCGCCGCTCTTCCCCTCCCAACCCCCTGCTCCGCGCGGGCTCACCTGTGGGCCGGGCTCCGCGCCTCCCCGGGGCCCCCGCCCCGCAGTCCCCGCGGGCTCCGGCCGGCCCGCCGGCCGTCCCGCGGTCCTGCTCGATGCCCGCGCGTCGCGGCCGTCCCTCCCGCCGTCCGCAGTCCGCCCGGCCCGCGCCCCCTCCTAGCTGGCCAGCGCAGCCGCCCTCTACCCCGGATCCAGAAGTCCCCTCCCCGCCGGCTCCCGGACTCGCCGCCTTAAAGGCACAAGCTCCTATTGTCTGGGCGCCCCCTCCCCCTCCGCCTTCGAGCCCCGCGCAGGGGCCCACTCCCCTTGCGACGAGCGGGGCTGGGGGTCCGGGAGCCCGAGCAGCGCCCCTCCCTCCGCGCGCCCCCTCCTCTCTCCCGCCGCTCCCTCCCCCCGTCCTGGGAAAACAAGCGGCTTCTGTTTAGGGATCAAGACCCCGAGGGAGGGGGCCGTCCCTCCCGCTGCCCCTTCCCTCCACCCCCCTGCTGCCTCCTGCGGCGTTCTCCGCCCACCCTCACCCGGGGTCCCCGGACGCGCGGGCCAACGCACTCTGTCTCTCGGCGACTAAACCTCCCTCGGAGCACTGAGGGTCGGCTTCCTTCCGGCCGGGGTCCCCCGGGGCCGAAGCGGCGTCCTGCGCCCACTCCTCACTCCTCCTCCCTTCCTCTCTCCCCCCAGCCCCCACCCTGCCATTCCCGCCCAGCCGCCACGGCCCCGCTCCCTCCCGCGGGAACTCTGTTTAATAATTAATTAAGATTCCATTCCACCGGGCGCCAGGTGTGTGCGGCCTGCTTCCCCACACGCCACTTGTTTCCTCCTCCCCCAACCCTCTGGGGCACGGGCCCGATGCGAACCTGCTGCATCCGGAGCCCAAGAAGGGGACTGAAGGAAGGGGCGCTGCCCCCCATTCCGCGCACCCCCCCCACTGACCCCTCTGGGCAGCCCTCCTCCCCGCACCTGCCGCTGTGCAGAGCCCCTCCCCTGGGCACCTTTTACCCTGTGTTTTCCTGTGGAGGGTGGGGGTGAATGAGGGGGTGCATGGCTCGGTGCACATACTGAAAAATTGTTTGGGGCTTTTATTTATTTCCCATGTTTTCTCGCACAAAGCAGCAACCCAAGTTACCTGGGCGATGGGAAAATCACGTGGGAGCGGCTTTAACCCTTGAAGGGTTTGAAACATGGTATAGCCAGAAAGGGGAAGAGTGTTAATTCCCAGAATGCAGGTGAGCCTGACTTTGGAATGAATGCCATTGCCCCAGAGCTGCGAAGAGGCCAGCCTGCCTGGTTTCCCTTGGAGGCCTGGCCAGCGGTTCCCTCAATCACACCCTGGTCCTTCGAAGTCCAACTCTTGTCCATGCCAAATCTCCACTCGGATTCCTAAACCCAGGACAGAGCTCGAGGCCAGGAAGAGAGGGGAGGGATTAGGAAAATCAGTTTCCATCACTTATCAGCCATATATAATTACAAACTATATACTTCAGTAAATCGTTACTCTCTTGGAGCCTCATCTATAAAATGGGAATTTGGGTTTTTTAAAGATATTTTTTAAGGGGCATCTGGGTGTCTCAGTCCTTTAAAGGTCTGCCTTCAGCTCAGGGCCTGATCCTGGAGGCCCTGGATCCAGCCGACCAGCGCTCCCAGCTCAGCAGGGAATCTGCTTCTCCCTCTCTCCCTGATCCTCCCCTAACACCCCCACCACTTGTGCTCGTGCTATCTCTCTCTCTCTCTCTTTCTCTCTCACTCTCTCAAATAAATAAATAAAATCTAGAAAACAAGAACTTTTTAAAAAAGATATGTTTATTTGAGAGAGAGCACATGTGCATGAGGGGGGCAGTTTGCAGAGGGAGAGAGAAATCTCCAGCCAACTCCAGCGTGGGGAGCCCACGCTGGGCTCTATCCCAGGACCCTGAGATCATGACCTGAGCCGAAATCAAGTCAGCTGCTCAACGTCTGAACCACCCAGGTGCCCCTTTAAAATTTTAAGTAATCTCTGCACCCAAAGTGGGTCTTGATCCCACAATCCTGAGATCAAGAGTGGCACTCCCTACCCACTGAGCCAACCAGGTGCTCCTAAAATGGGAATTTTAAAAGACTCTACTAAAATAAAATTAATATAAAATATTTTTTAAAAATTAAATAGGGGGACGCCTGGGTGGCTCAGTTGGTTTAAGCAGCTGCCTTCAGCTCGGGTCCTGATTCCAGCGTCCTGGGATCAAGTCCCACATCAGGCTCTTTGCTCAGCAGGGAGCCTGCTTCTCCCTCTGCCTCTGCCTGCCACTCTGTCTGCCTGTGCTCTCAAGCTCTCTCTCCCTCTCTCTCTGACAAATAAATTAAAAAAAAATTTTTAATTAAATAGGGATAAAATTATCTGCCTTGTCTTTCTCACAGAATTTTTAAAAGGCTCAGAAAAACGTTCGAAAATGGGAAATGAGAGGGGCGCCTGGGTGGCTCAGTCGTTGGGCATCTGCTTTCGGCTCAGGTCATGATCCCAGGGTCCTGGGATCGAGCCCCACATCGGGTTCCCTGCTTGACAGGAAGCCTGCTTCTCCCTCTCCCGCTCCCCCTGCTTGTGTTCCCTCTCTGGCTGTGTCTTTCTCTGTCAAATAAATAAATAAAATATTTTAAAAAGAAGGAAGAAAAAATAAAGAAAATGGGAAATGAGAAAGGGTCTGATTATTCTGCCATCTATGATTCTCTGTTATGCCAACCTGGCCTATGACTTCTCACTTCAAGTAGCCAGTGTTTTCACCCCCATCCACATTTCCTCTCCTGGGGCTCCTTCGTGGTTAAGTCGGTTTATTAGCTGCCTTCATCTTTGGTTATGATCCCAGGGTCCTGGGATGGGTTGTGTTGGGCTCCCTGCTCTGTGGGCAGCCTGTTTCTCCTCCACCACTTGTGCTTTCTAGCTCTCTCTCTGTCTCCCAAATAAATAAATAAAATCTTTTTTAAAAATTTCCTCTCCAACCTGAAGCCAGTATCTGCCATTTACCTCTTAGAATACTATATTCACGGGCCACATAGTGAAATACAAAAAACAATTGAGAAAAAATAACTTATGAAATTTTGAAATTTGTCTTTAAAAAAAGGGAAGGGGGGCACCTGGGTGGCTCCATCCCTTAAGCATCTGCCTTCTGCTCAGGTCATGATCCCAGGGTCCTGAGATCCAGTCCTGCTCCTTGGGGAGTCTGCCTCTCCCTCTGACCCTCCTCCCACTCGTTCTCTCAATCTCTCTCTCTCTCTCAAATAAATAAATAAAATCTTAAAAAAAAATAAATTCTGAAGTGTGTATGCATCTATGTGCATTACAAATTTTTATATTTTGGAATGGAAGGCTTTGTCTCTCATTTTATTTTGGAATGCAAACAAACTTGGACACCAACCAAGTAAGCTGGAGAAATGTGCTAATCTGGGTCCATCTCTGGGTCCATTCGGCCCCACAGGCCTCCGCCACCCTGTGTGTGGCTGGTGTGTTCATCTGGCCTCCTGAATTCCACTGTCAGTTGCTGGAGGACAGAGCCACCATCAGCCCCGCCCCCCCTTTTTTTGCTCCTCAACATCAGCACCTTGCACACAGGCTCTCTTATAGTGTGATAGGCTGTCTCCTCCTTAAAAATGATCCCAGGCTCTTAGTCCATAGATAGGAAACATGAGCTAGTCCTAGGCATATGGGAAACACTCAATTATTGAATTCTTTAACTTACAAGACAGCAGAGCAGGAAGGGGTCATAAAAATGATCTAATTCAGCTGCTATCCTTTTCGTAATCTTAACAGCAAGCACCCACAGCATTTGCTAGGTGCCAAGTTCTCTTCAAAGCTTTTGCCGTAAAATAACTCGCCAATGCTCATAAAGCTGCCCAATGCTATTATTATCACGCTCACCTTAGACATGGGAAAAATGAAGGCACAGTGGGGTCCAATAATGGAGACTTTAAGACAGTGGTTCTTACTCCAAGCCCCTGGAAGAAATGACACTTTTAGCAACACACAATGAAATAATAACATATTAAAATAACTACGCAATTTGTGCTCTGCTAGATCTGACAGAGTCTAGAATCCCAGGCACCAGTGGTTGAGGGAGAAAAAAAATTGGAAAAACCTTAGCGGTGAGAAAATGCTACCAATTTTTTTTTCTTTGAAGTAGGACAAGATGGCTATTACTGAATTTCCAGGACAGAACACCTTGATCCAACTTGCAGAACACCAGCCTCGCTGAGCCTAGTTTAAGAACCATGACAATAAGTAAAATATTCAGAAAGGACCACCCTGTGATGATGGGCACCTGGCATGGACTATTTCTATTTCTCCCCATCTAGCTTGGTCTCAATGACCCTGGTTTTTCTAACACAGACCACAGTCACCATGATGTCAACACAACCTCTCATTTTAAGGAAGAAGAAATTCCTACAAGGAGAGTGTATTACATGTAAATGCAAGTTTCATATAGCCATAAGTGTATCTGAACAACATTCTATAAATATCCAGTGTTGAAAACACCCTGTAACCAAACTAATGGATGGGCACGGCTCGAGTCCCCTGAGCCTTCCCGGAGCTATTTGGGAAAGAGCTGAGCTATTCCTTTTCACAAAGCCTGGATTCCTTTTACAGTGCAAATAGCCATTCCAGGATTTCTCTGTCTTAAAGATCAGATTTCCGCCCAGCCCATCGCCTTTTCCCAAAGTAAGAAAGATGTGTAAAGAAAACCCGCATTAGGGCGCCTGGGTGGCTCAGTTGTTAAGCAGCTGCCTTCAGCTCAAGTCATGATCCCAGGGTCCTGGGCTCCCTGCTCAGTGGGAAGCCTGCTTCTCCCTGTCCCACTCCTCTTGCTTGTGTTTCCTCTCTTGCTCTCTCTCTCTCTCTCTCTCTCTGCCAAATAAATAAAATCTTAAAAAAAAAAAAAACCCACATTCATTCAATTCGGCAAATATACCCTGCCTGCTTCACCACCCCCTAGCCTGACTGCTGCTTCCACCAGCACCCCAAAGACTCTGGCTTCCTCTAGGTCTCAGGGTCAGAGGAGGCCTTGGCCACCACCAGTCCCACAACCACGACCACCCAAAAGAACGAAATGATTGCCTGTAGACTCCAGAGAGATACAGACTTCCCTTGCCCATTCCCTAGCTCCCCACCATTCATTCATTCAAACGTTCCTTGCACAAATATTTACTGAGTGCCTACTATGGCCAGGTCCCGTTCTATTAGTAGGCACTACGGATACAGTAAGCAGACTGGCTCTCAATCCTCATGGAGTTGCCTTCTACTAGGAGGAGTCAAGAAACAAAGGAACAGGTGAAAAGGTAGTTGATGGGTAGGAAGTGACTGAGGAGAAACCTCAGCTGGATGGTCAGTGGCCTCTCTGAGGAAGTGACGTTCACCCATGGTCAGTGGCCTCTCTGAGGAAGTGACGTTCACCCAGAGACCTGAATGACAAGGAATCAGCCATTCGAAGAATCTGGCTGAAGAGCATTCCAGGCAGAGGGGAAAACTCATGCAAAAGTCCTAAGGCAATAGCAAACTGGCTGTGTCCAAGAAACACGAAGAAAGTCAATGAGGCTAAAGGCCAGTGTGTTGGAAGAAGAGAGTACAAGATGAGGTCAAAGAGGGAGGCATGCCCTAGCTAGTATAGAAGTTCACAGGCAGGGTAAGGAGTTTGGATTTCATTCAAAGTGTAATGAGAAGCCTTTGGAAGATGTTACACTGGGAAGAGGCATGATCCGATTTACAGTTTTAAAAGATCGTTGGCTGATGGGTACAGAATAAATCGAGGGATCAAGAGATGCAAAGGAACCTACTTAAGAAGCAATCATAGTGGTACAGGGAGAAAGAGCAGTGGCTTGGATAAGGATGGCAACAGTGGGCTATTGAGAAGGACTGAGGAAATGTTTTGGAGTTGGCATACCCTCTGAGCCTGCCTTGGTTCCCTCTGCACGGTTTATTCATACCAAGTAATTATCAACAACCAACAAGTATTCATTGAGCAGCTACCATATTCCAGGCATGGTGCTAGGAAATGGAAGTTACAGTCCAGAGGAGAAGACAAATTACCTCCTCCTGCCCTATTGCCATAGAAAGCTCTAGGTTGGGAAAGCCACTGCCCATCCCAACCCTGCCCCATTTTCAGGGCCAGAGGCACACCCCTCACCCCACCCCTGCACTCTACTCCATTGTTGAGCTGGGGCTCGTGGGGTGGGGGGAGTGTTTACGGTTGGAGAATTGATGCCATAAAAATGAGTCCAAAGGTTCTCTCCCAAGATCTCAGAGCAAAGACCAGGGGAGCCCAAAGCCCCAACTGTAAGGAGAGGGTGCAGCCAGGGCCATGAGGACAAGAGAAACCTGTTGGCGCCCACACCACTGCTCCTTCTTCTCTGGGTCCTCAGAGCCCAGCCTGCAGAGAGCCCTAGTCAAGGCTGACTTCCTCAGCCTTCTCCACCTTTCCGCACAATTCTGCAGCCCCCAAAACCTCATGCTCCCTTAGTAGATTTCTGAGTCTCATGTGCCCTCTGGTGGCAGATTTCTGGCATTGCAACCCATAGTTACTCTTCCCAGTTTTTCACTGCTTGATCTTCTCTGGCTTCCTGCTGGGAGGGGGGGCGGGGAGGGCAATATGGAAAATTCGGAAATCCTGGGAAATCCTGCTAATGTCTTTACATTAAAGCAAAGGGTCATATCAGTTTCTGAGCCTTAGGGGCATGAACCAGTCTTCCACCTAGGGCCAGATTTGTCTTTTGTTTATAAACTGAATGAACTATTTTTTTTTAAAGATTTTATTTATTTATTTGACAGACTGAGATCACAAGCAGGCAGAGAGAGAGGGAAGCAGGCTCCCCACTGAGCAGAGAGCCCGACATGGGGCTCAATCCCGGGACCCGGAGATCATGACCTTAGTTGAAGGCAGAGGCTCAACCCACTGAGCCACCCAAGCACCCCAGAACTATTTTTTTTTTAAAGATTTTATTTATTTATTTGACAGAGGGAAAGAGAGGGATCACAAGTAGGCAGAGAGGTAAGGGGGGTGGGGAGGGACCAGGTTCCCTGCTGAGCAGAGAGCTCCATCCCAGGACCCTGGGATCATGACCTGAGCAGAAGGCAGAGGCTTAACCCACTGAGCCACCCAGGCGGCCCCCTGAATGAACTATTTTTGAGCACTGACTGGGAGCTGATCCCAAGTACCAACATATTCAAAGCTGACCCAAGCTCAGGCGCACTCCCACTAAGGACTTTGAGTCTGGAGCTGGTAACGTGAAGAAGCTAGAGCAGTTTACAATTTATTCTGCTCTCGGCAGCTGTGCCTCTAATGACACTGGCAAGAGCATCCAAAACCAGACCCTTCCATGGTTCCTGCTGCCTAATTTCCCTCTGTTCCTGCCTGCTTTTAAAGCCTGGCTAGTACTCTGGCCTTTCCATCAATTCTGTGAGCAAGTGATTCCCTGCCCTTCTAATAAATGTCATTTCTGCAAACATTAGTTGGAGTCTGTTTCTGTTTTTGCAACCAAGGAGATGACTGGTACATTGGACAATCTTCTCAGAACCTTGGTTTCCTCCTCAGTAAAAAGGGATGATAAAATGACTTCCACATGCAAGGCTGTTTTATTAAATGTGTGTATTAGTTAACTTATTGCTACATAACACATTACCATACATTTGGCATCTTAAAACAACACACACTTACTATCTCATAGTTTCTATAGATCGGGAGTAGGGACATGCCTTAGCTGGGAGCTTTTGATTTCAGGATCTCACAAAGACACAAAGCATCAGCTAGGACCACAGTCTCATCTGAGGCTCGAATGAGAAAGAATCTAACTCCAGTTCATGTGGCTGCTGATAGGACTCAGTTCCTTCGTTGGATGGGGGGCATGGGCCGCTCCGACATGACAGCTTGCTTCACCAAAGCCAGCAAAGGAGAGAGTCTGCTAACAAGATGGAAGCCATAATTTCTGATAACCTAATCACAAAAGTGTCATCCCAACACTTTTGCTGTGTTCTACAGACTAGAAGCAAATCACTAGGCAAACCCACACACAAGATGGGGGATTACCCCAGGGCATGAATACTAGAAGAGAGGGATCATTTGGAGGCCATCTTGGAGTTGTCCCACCACAATGAGGGAGCTGTCATCATTTAAGACCTTGTTCAAAATCCTACTTCCTTCTCGAGGGCTTTTCAAACCCATCAAAAATTAATTCAAGGGCGCCTGGGTGTCTCAGTGGGTTAAGCCTCTGCCTTCGGCTCAGGTCATGATCCCAGGGTCCTGGGATCGAGTCCTGCATCAGGCTCTCTGCTCAGCAGAGAGCCTGCTTCCTCCTCTCTCCCTCTCTGCCTGCCTCTCTGCCTACTTGTGAACTCTGTCAAATAAATAAATAAAATTGTAAAAAAATTTAATTCAAATTCCCCCTTTACAAACAGAGAAACTTAGAGGTGTACTAGATATTTGACGAAATTATTTCTAACTGTGTTGGGGACATAATGTTATTTTGGTGCTGTAAGAAAATGTTCTTTTTGAGAAAGACTCCTGAAGTATTTGGAGATAGAATATCATAATGCCCACTCTTTTCCTTAAAAAGTTTTAGAGTAGTACAGAGAGAATCAAAAGGTCATTCTCCCTTTGTTTCCCAATCTCCCTGACTAAGCAGTTACCATGGAAAAAGTTGCTTCGGCATGTGCCAGAAATGGTCCAGGAAGCCAGCTTTATATAAGTGTGTAAGAGGTGAGAATGTATTTAATAATACAGTTTTTTAAGCTTTTTAAAAAATTTTTTTATAAACATATAATGTATTTTCATCCCCAGGATACATGTCTGTGAATCGCCAGGTTTACACACTTCACAGCACTAACCATAGCACATACCCTCCCCAATGTCCATTACCCTACCCCCCTCTCCCGATCCCCCTCCCCACAGGAACCCTCCGTTTGTTTTGTGAGATTACGAATTACTTATGGCTTGTCTCCCTCCCAATCCCATCTTGTTTCTTTTCTTCTTTTCCTACTCCCCCCAACCCCCGATGTTGCATCTCCACTTCCTCATATCAGGGAGATCATATGATAGTTGTCTTTCTCCGATTGACTTATTTCACTAAGCATGATACCCTCTAGTTCCATCCACGTCGTTGCGAATGGCAAGATTTCACTTCTTTTGATGGCTGCATAGTATTCCATTGTAATAATACAGTTTTTTAAAGGAATACTATTGAACCAGTAACAAACGTTCTCATCTCACAAGCCCCAGAGGGCTCCTGTGTTAGGGCTGTGAGTGTACACTCACAGATAGATACAAACTCACTAAAATTCTTCCATCAATCCTGAACGAAAGAATGTGAAGTGGAGACAGTTGTCACTGATATTGTCAATAGATATTGTCGTCAATAAAAAAGTGGTATTTAGCTTATGGAACATCCCCTTCTGCATTGTGCCTGATCCTTCAGATCGGGAAGAAAAAGGATCCTGGAGAAAACCCAGGGTGTAGAACCAGCTTGCAGAAATCAGTTATCACCCTGCTCGTTGCCAGGACCGTCACACAGATGTGGAAGGCAGACACTCGGGACAAGTATCCTCTTTTGATTTGGTTTTGACACAGTGGATCTCAGCCCTTAGCTCAGGACATGGCCTCAGAGGAAGGAATGGAGGGGAGGAAGATGCTCAACGTGGCTCAGGCTGGATCTGTGGCTCATAGCCTCTGCAGCAGGGAATGGGAGCCCCTAGTCACTTCATGTAGCCTCGGCCCTGGGAAAATGATGGACAACAGTGGCTTTTCCCTTTTAGGTCTCTTCTCCAGTCTCCTCCTCTTCCTCCTTTCAGTTCCCCTCCTTTCTCTCCTCCTCTCTAAGGTGACATCCTCCATGATTAAGAAAAATGCCATGAACACCACTTTAACCAAGTGATCAAATTTAACACCATCAAAATTGGGACAAACTGACATCATACGCCCCCAGTGGGATGCATTGGGAAGGATACAATGTCACCTAATGTAGTATTCTTTTTTTTTTTTTAAGATTTTATTTATTTATTTGACAGACAGAGATCACAAGTAGGCAGAGAGGCAGGCAGAGAGAGAGGGGGAAGCAGGTAACCCACTGAGCCACTGAGGCACCCTACAGTTTTAGGGAAACTAGAGAGACATAACTAATCTGGATCCCAGATTTTTCTTTTTTTTAAGTTGTCAGGACATTGTTGGGACAAATGGGAAAATTTGAAAAGGACTATATATTAGGTAACATTGTAATAATGTTCAATTTCCTAAGCATGATAACATTTTGTGGTTATGTAGAAATGTCTGTTCTTGGTAAACCCATGATGTAGTTTTTAGGAATGAAGTTGATGTCTGCGATCAGCTCTCAAATGGTTCAGGAAAAACACCTAACAAATATGGGGAAGTGCTAACAACCCGTGAGTCTAGGTGAAACTGGATTACTCTTCCAACTTTAAATCTACAGAAAGGTTAAAAATTTTTCAAGATAACAATGTGGTGGGGGGGGGGGGGGGAGGGGCGCATGGGTGGCTCAGTCGTTAAGCATCTGCCTTCAGCTCAGGTCATGATCCCGGGGTCCTGGAATCCAGCCCCGCATCAGCGGGAAGCCTGCTTCTCCCTCTCCCACACCCCCTGCTTGTGTTCACTCTCTCAATGTCTTGCTCTCTGTCAAATAAATAAATAAAATCTTAAAAAAAAAATAAAACTTTGGGGAAACGCCAGATGCCAGTTCAGAGTTTTAATGCCAGCAGGAAAAATACTCCTGAGGAAAGTGACAATGTACCATAGTTCCTCTAAATTTCAGGTGGGTGTTAGGGGGTGTGCAACAGTGAATATTTACTCAATACACACATTGAACACTAGGTACCTGCCCAGCAGGCGCACTGAAAAATATTTATTGAGAAATAATTTGAGGGGCACGGGCTTGGCTCAGTTGGTTAAGCAGCCAGTTCTTGACTTCAGCTCAGGTCATGATCTCAGGGTCCTGGGATGGAGCCTCCATGTCAAGCTCCGTGCTCATCAAGGATTCTGCTTGTCCCTTTCCCTCTGCCCCTCTCCCTGCTTGTGCTCTCTCTCTCTCTCAAATAAATAAATAAAATCTTTAAAAAAAAAAAAAGAATTTGATACTTGTCATTTTCCTCTAAACATGAGATTTGTCATGGAAATTTCCAGAATTTTATTAGACTTAAATTTTTTTACAGTTGAATTGTTTGTTGAATTGTTTTTCACTGCATAAGGATTGTCATAATCTTTTTCAAGCTTAGGGCATCTTAATGTGCCCACATACCCACCAAGGCAAACAGACTGGGAGCTGGGAGGCAGGGAAACCAGAAAGACAGGCATTCAAGGGGACTGAAAAATTGTAGAAAGCCCTTTGGAATAGGGTAGCAAGATATGCAGAGAGTCCAGATCTGGGAGTCCAGGGATGACACTAGCTGCAGTGGGAATGGACAGTTTATACTCGAGTCTATCCGGGACTGTTCTACAGTTCATGCATTGTCATTGTTTATTTTCTTTTTGTTCTTCCTTAATATTAGGTAAAGTTTATTTGCTTCAAGCAATGTAAGCCTCTCAACTATGTTGAGAAGAACCAGGACAAAGGGATTATGCTCCCCTTGGGGGAAAAGAGAGACTTTCTGAGCTGCCCCCTTGGCCAATGTGTTTTGTCGAAAATTTATTTTTCCCTACCCTCCTTCTCTCTTCCCTTCACTCCTCCTGCCCTTTCCCTTCTCTGTCTCACCACACAACCACCTTTCTCCATCCCAGTGTGGTAGAATGAACTCATCAGTTGGGGCTGTGAAGTCAAGGAGACCTGCATTCCAATCAATTAGAATATGGCATGGACAAATCTTAAGACATGTTCTACCTTTCAACAAATATTCATTAACGCCTACTAGGTAGCAGGCATGATTATAGGGACCAGGAATCAGGGTAAGTTGAGAGGACAGACAAGCGTCCTTCCCTCAGGCCATTTGCATTCTCCTTCTGGGAAGCAGATAGTAAGACAAATGAATAAGACAATTATATATCACAAAAAGTGTGTTGCAGAATCTAGTTATGTCTTATATGAATTAACTATGACGTTCTGGAAGAAGGAGAACTATGGAAACTATAAAACAGCTCAGTGGTCACCAAAGATTGGGGGAGGCTGAACACAAAGGGATTTTAGGACAGTGAAACTAGTCTGTATGATATTATAATGATAGATAGATCTCATTACACATTTGTCAAAACCCATAGGACATCCAACACCAAGAGTGAACCCTAGCGGAGATGTATACTTGGGATGCTAGTAATGCATCAAAATCAGATTCTGTCAATTTTAATAAATGTACTACACTGGTGGAGGATTTTTTTTTTTAAGATTTTAATTATCTAGTGGCTCTGGGTGGCTCAGTAGTTAAACATCTGCAAGATACAGCTTACCCTACAACCCAGCAATTCCATCTCTAGGTATATATGTCCAAAGCAATGAATTCATATATCAACCAAAAAAACACATGTTCAAGAACATCCATAGCAATTTTATTCATTGCAGACAAAATTGGAGTCATCCTAAATGTCCAACAGGAGAATGGATAAATAAATAATGATATAATCTAACAATGGACTACTACGCAGCATTAAAAGAGAGTGAACTGCTGAGAAATGCAACAATCTCAAGAATATAATGTCGTGGGAAAGCCTCCAGATACAAAAGAGTACACACTGTATGATCCTTTTTCTTTGAAATTCAAGAACAGGCAAATCCTGATAAGAGACTGAACAGCCTTTGCCGCTGGGGGCTGACGGGGGGCGGGAGGAAAGCCCCTGGGCTGGGGAATGTCATAAACCTTGACACAGATATAGAGATACAGATGCAAAAAAAAAAAAAAAATCATTGAGTTATACATTTAATACTTTTGCTTTTTATACAATTGTTAGCTGTCAATTTTTTTTTTTAAGTTAAGGAAAAAAATCTGAAAGGATTACACAAAAAGCATTAATAGTGTTATTATCTGGGTGCTGGAAATGCTGTTGGATTTATTTTGTCATGTTCTTTATCTGCACTTTTTATTTTCTACAATACATAAGTACTCCTTCTGTAATAATAAAAGGCTATTTTTTAAACGACATTCCAAATACTCCATAATATTATTCATGCTGTGTGGCGGGGGCGGGGTTTGGGGGGGAGTGGGAGGCAGAGGAGGTGGGGAGGGCAGAAGGGTGGGGGTGCTGCAGAGGGGGAGGGGGGCGGGGGCAGCCAAGAGACGTACTTGCTGAATTATTCCTAAAGGAGAGAGGGGTGTGGCCACACAAATTACAGAGGAATGAAGTACTAATCACTGTGGCATCCGGGTGTGGGGGACTTTTCAGGAGAAATCTCCAGGGCTGAGCACATGGAAGGTCAGCATGGAGCCGACGATCCAGCCCACACAGGGTAATGGAAAGAACCCAGGAGGTAGAATCTGAAAGATCTGGGTCTGATGCTCCATCAACCATGGACTGACTGTGGCCTTTGGAAAGTCATTTGGCCCCAGACGTGGAAAGACTAAGAGCTGGTCACAGTGCGGGTTCTGTCCACCGCCTGCCGCTTCCTTGCACATGACAGGCTCACCCAAGAATAACAACTAACATTTCCGTAGCGATTTCCATTTTATGAAATATGACCGTTCCTGTCAAATTCTCACAGAACCTCTCCTTAAGCAAGCATTGTCCTTTCCCCTTTGTAAAGGTAAAAAACAACAACACCACAATTCCCTTTCTGAGATACTAAGCGGCTTGCCCACAACTACTAAGTGACAGAATTAGAATGTGCCCTCTGGTTTTTAGTCTCCAAGCCCTGTGTTCTTTGCACCAGGGCCAGCCAGCCTACCCGAGCCTAGCTGCACAGACCCTGTGTTCCCAGCCCTGGCACAGCACAGCTCCCAGCAGCTCTGCACTCTCCATTCTCAGCAGGATGTCATTTCCCAGGGAGGGAGGGAGGGAGGGCTCTGCAGAGAGCATCCCCGAATGAACTAATACCTTTCCTGGTGCTGACTCCAGGTCAAAGAAGGATCCAGATTCCTTCTGGCTCTGTGTTAGCCAGAGGTGCATCGGCAGTCACTGGGGTCAACTGCCTTCCAATCTCACTGCCCAATCTGGCTCCAGGGCAGCTGTCAGCTCCCTCTGCCCTCCGGACTCCTGAGGAAGGGCCACAACTCTTTGCCAGCCGTCTTCCCTCCTCCCCCGGAGGCTTCTCCCCAGAGCTCAAGGCTGTACCTCCTCTTCTCTACCCAGTTCCCACCTCTCCTTCATACCCCCAACCCTCATGCCCCTTGGAGCTGGTGAAGAAGCAGTGAGCAGCAAAGAGAAGAGATGGGGGACCCAAGGGGCAGCAGCTCTGAGCCGTTAACATTATGCTGTCTTCAATAATTCATTCCATGTCCTCATTCTGAGCTTGCAGTGGGTACCCCACTGGGATCTGTAAATTGAGAGGGGTGGCAGTCCGGCACGGGGCAGAGGGCTCGTGAGAATAAGCAGAAGGGTACCTTCTGAGCCTTCTCAAGACCGCCTTCAGCCTCTTGCCGGCAGACCCTCCTCCTAAGGAATGCCTATGTCCCTTTTGTCCCAGACTTTTGAAAGCCCTGGGATGTTTCAGCTGCCCCTGCTTGGGGAACTCTCCGGGCTAAGAGCTCTGACCATTTGGGCCAGCAATCTGAGCCAAACATTTCAGAACGCCTCCCAGGAATTCCCACCCCCACCCATCTCTTCTCAACCCCAGCTTCCCTGGCTAACCTCTGATGTTTACAAAGCTCGGAAACATGTGGGAGTGAAGGAAGGATTTGAACTGGCCCCTTGGGGTGCACTGTGATTCAGAGTCCTAAAGTATTGAGGGTTTTGGCAAGAGAAGGAGAGAAAGCAAGTGAGGTCTAGGCCAGGCCCCCTTCCCCAAGCTACCCTAGGGATCCTGCCGCTAATGCCCCTTCCTCCACCTGCCGAAGCCCTGCAGTTCCTCTCCTGTCCTAGCCTCCTTCCCCACTCCGGCTCATCCTGGGGAACCGGAATCACCAATCGCACGCAGTGGATTTGGAAGGTAACTGAGATCTAAAACTAAAACCAACATGTACCAAGTGCATACCAGGTGCCAGGCTGAGCCAGACTCTGGGGAGCAAGAGAACGAGAGCCACGCTGCTCAGCCCTCTCACCTCCTCTCCTTCCTGGGTACCAGAAGGAAACCCCAAATCCACAGAGCAGTCACACTGCCTGTGCCAGAGCTGGCAAGAGTTGGGTCTCCAAGCCATAGCTGAGAGCCCAGTCCCTCCAGAGAGGCCTGGTGTGGGAAGGAAGGTGCAGTCTTGCTGGGCACTGTCAGCAAGAACCCTCCAGACATATTTATAGCAAATGCTGCGTCAGGGGATGGAGACTAGAAGTGCCTAGACGCATCAAATATCACCGTGGGCCTAGAGGTGGAGGCCAGAGAGAGAAGAAAGAGGTTGCAGCAGAAGGGATCGAGGTGGGATGTTGGAGGAACTTCCCCAGAATAGTAGGCAGAATTGGCAAGTGGGGATTCCCTGTGGCAGCTACCCCCATGGAGCTTTCTCAGAAGCGTTGGGAAGACCCTTTTTGGTCTCAATAGAATAGATATAAAGAGAATGCATCTGCACAAAAACTAGCCAGAAATGTGAGCAGAGGCCCAGCCAGATATGCCAAGGTCCCAAGGCCCTGGGAGTCTGGGAGGTCACAGAATATGGTGAGCTAACCCCAGAGAGATGGGATAAAGGCTGTGTGCAAAGCCCTGGGGGCCTGTACCCTGAGCTGAGGACCTGAAGGGCCCAGCTAAGGCCTGGCTCCCAGAAGTGTGTCCAGTCTGGGGTCTCTCTTTAGCAAGGTGCCAGATACTGTGAGGTCAGAGCCAGAGATGGGGGACCCAAAGCAGGCAGAGCGGGGAGCGGGAGCAAGAGGGTGTGGGGCCTGCACTGGGCCTGAGAGGGACAACCCTGCAAGTCATCTCACACAGAGTGGGTGGGGTTCCAGGGGCCTGCAGGCTGGGCTCCCAGCTCTAGTTCTGAGGTTCCTACCTTCTCTCTGTGGCAGAAGGGAGAGGGGTGTGGTCCAGCAGCTGGAGTGAAAATAAGAAAGAGTGAAGAGTGCAGAGTTGTCCCGAGTCACCTCAGAGTCCCTCTGATAGGCTCAGAGAGAAGTCATTGATATTTCTATTTTAAAATAAGGGGTGGAGAGAGAGATGGTGTTCTATGCAGTAGGTTCTGGGAGAGTGGGGTGGGGGAGGACTGGGAAAGCCAGGGACAATGCTTGCCTTGGCTGGCACTCCCACCATCCCCCTTTCCCATATGGAAACTTAAGCTGCCCCAGGCTCAGAGGAGCTAGTCCATTAGCTGTGGTGGGGGGGGGGGGCTCTCTCTCCCTCCAGGTCTTATTGCCAAGTGAAAAGCAAAGCTCTGCTCCATCTATTAAAGCCAAAAAAACAAAACTTATTAAAAAAAAAAAAGCTCCATGCACATTTTAATAACACACGACCTCTTTATCTCCTCTGAATAGTTGAAGCTGAGTAACTTGGGGGTAGGTGGTGGGTAGGAGATCCCTGGACCCCCTGGACTAGACCGCGGAGGGAGGGGGGAGGTGCCCTCGAAAAGCACTTTCCAGGTTAAGTCCAGCCTGAGGAGGAGCTAGGGGTGGAGAGAGGAGAATCCCTTCTCCCCGACTTAGCTGCTTCTGGAATGGGGGCAAGTGGAGGGTCAGCTGAGCAGAGAGGGAGAGAAGTCTTCCAAGATCCCCAGGGGGTGGAAGGATTGGGGGAGGGGTTCCAGAATCCCCCCACTCCCCGCCCAGGGAAAGGAATACAAAAGAAGGGCTGAGGAGGGCTGGTGGAGCGCCCTTGATCTTAAAGGACAGAGTTTTAGGTGGTGTGAGGGGAAGTTAGGGACTCTGTCCCTCAGCATCAGGGCGTGTCTCTCTCCGCGAGGGATTCGGCCGCCCCCTCCCCTTTAGTCACCGTCTTTGATATACACAAGAGTCCAGCCTGGGGTGCTGGGGTGTGGAGGGACCAATGAGAGGCTGATCCGCTTAGAAGGGGGCAGGAAGAGAGCCGGCTGGGGCTACACCCCCGCTCCCCCCTTCCCCCGCCAGAACTTGGGCTTGTCCTGTTTGACGTGCCCGCCCAAGGGGGCGGAGGGGGTACTGACCGGAGCAGCGGTCCCGCGACTCTGTACTCCCAGCAGCCCAGGCCTGGCCGGGAAGCTGCTGGGCTCAGCGGGGGCGCCCCTGGAGACCAACATGGAGGTAGGAGCTGTTTAAGGCCTCAGAGAAGCCAAGTGTCTCAAAGGAATCCTACGGGGGTGGAGATAGGGTGCAGCCTGGAGTCCCATCCCGGGGGGTCCGACCAGTTGGGACCGCAGTTCTTGGAGAGAGAAGGAGAGGGGTTCGTCCTAGACTTCGGTGGGGGGTCTGGCTGCGGGCTGCGCTCCCACCGCTCCGGCTAGCGCAGCGCCTCCTGCTGGCAGCGTGGGCCCCCAGCCGCGCAACAGACTGGACCCCCCGGCGGGTGCCGCCACCTGGAGGGCGTGTGCGGCCACCGGGCGAGTGAGCCTAGGGGGCGCTGCAGCCAGCCGCCTCGCCTCACCCTGCGCCTTCGCGGGCTGAGTCCCGGAGCGCCACAACCGGGCAGAAAAGGGAGATCGAGAGACTCCCGGGCGCTCTGGAGACACAGGGTCGGGGACTGAGGGCAGTACGTGGCTTCCCCGGAACCCGGAGGGGGCGCCTTGCTGCGGGGGCCAGCGAGCCGCACTCGGGCATTCCTCCCTGCGCTCCTTTCCCCTGCTGAGGTCGGGGTGGAGCGCGGGCGCTTGGCTTCCTCCGGCGCACGGAGCCGGGGTCGGGAGGGACCAGAACCTTCCGCCCATACCTCCGGAATCCGGGCAAACCCGGAGCGACTCCCGCTCTTCTGCCTGCGGCGGCGGGAGCTCCAGAGCCCCTACCTTTTCGGGGGGGGGGGCGGCTTGAGGAGGAGAAAGGAGGAAAGATGGGGGGATGGAAGGACAGTGAGAGGCACGCAGATAACGGAGAACGCGGGCCGCAGAGAGGAAGAAGAGATGGATATGGAGAGAGCAGGACTGAAAGGCGACGGGAGAGGGAGAGTGACAGAGGCGGCGAGAAGGGGAGGGAGAGGGAGGGAAGAAGTGGGGGGGAAGAGGGAGGGAACCCAGAGAGAGGGACGCGAGCCGGCGGCGAGCCGGGCGGGCGTGGGGCGAGGCCAGGCGTGCTGGCGGGAGCCAGTGTGCAGAGCGGCGGCCGGGTCCTGCTCCCGCCTCGGAGCCCCTGGCCCGGGGGAGGGGGAAAGGCCGTTAGCCCGGTCTATGTCTTTTTCTGACTCCAGTGCTACCTTCCTGCTGAATGAGGTAAACGCGGGGGCCCCCTCCCCGGTGGGTGGGAGGAGAGCCCCACTCCAAGCTAGGAAGAGTGCCTTCATCTGGGGGAGACTGCAGTGATGGGGAAGGAGGAAGGTCGAGGAGGTGAAGCTAAGGGTGGAAGAGGCGGGCAAGAAAGGAGGGAGCAACCAGAGCTGGGATTGGGATGGGAGGGGAAGACTGCCTGGGGAGCCAGAAAAGGGGCTAGATTAGAGGATGGAGGTAAGAGGGATCCACCGAGCTCCCCTGGTGCCCCTCTCCAAGCTCCCTGAGGGCAGCCTAGCAACTAGAATGCTAGGGGTTTGGCTTGGTCTGGATCTTAAAGTCTGCTGGGGAGAAGGACTTCCCAGAGGTACTAGCTCCTGACTCAGTTTCCCCATTCAATGCAGAGGGATTAGGATCTGTCCAGCTTCCTGGTGCACTTATAGGAGAAGCTAGAATGTCTTCTGGAGGCTCTCAAGAACTCTAGCTCCCAAACCTGGCTGGTTATCCAGGCTTCCCTGCCTGCCTGCCTGCCCCCCGCCCCCCAATGTCCTGCGTCCATGCCTTGGCTACCAGTCAGCTGCCAATCTAACAGCTCTCTCCTAGAACGAAGAGAGCAGGCATCCTCTCCTCGAATGCTTTTTGTGCCATCTCTCTCGCCCCTTATGCTCAGCCATGGAAAAGAAAAGGGGTTAGGGCCCCATGGATGCTGACAGGCATATGTCTTGTTTCAGGATAGGAAGCTGGCATGAGAACAGGAGCAGGCAGGTGTGGGTGAGGTGAGAAATGGAAGGGGGCATTGAGTAGCAACTCAGAGATAAGGAAAGAGAGTGTCTCTGAAGCTCCTGCAAGACCCAAGGGATGGGCCCAGGTATGAAAAACGTGAAACCGTATCCCCTGGGGTGGTTGGCATGGCAACTCGTGCCTCAGAAACCGACTTAGACACCACTGTCCCAGATGGGGATGAAGACAAGGTGTGTGAGGAAGGAGTGAAGCTGATGGCAGATCTGCTGTGTTACCATAACCCCCCGGGGACTCCCTGGTGGTGGAAACAGTGCCCAAAGGAGAGACCAGGAGAGAGTAGATTCAGGGGACTGGAAGGGAAGCAGATGTCTCAGCAGCTGTCTTCATTGGAATCATCTTCCAGTAGAGAGAGCGCCTGGAAGACCCTATTCTTTCATACCTCCTTTCTGCCCTTCTGGAAAAACAGAAGGAACTGAAGAGGCAGAGAATAAAAGAGGAGGATCTGAGGAATTCCAAGGAACTGGAAGAGGGCACGAAAGTGAAAAGAACAGTGTCTGGGAACCGGCACTGCCAAAGAATCCAATGTATAACAACCCCCAAAGGGTGCTGGACTCTGCAGAGGGAACCCCCCCGCCCCCCCACCAGTTCTTGCCAGGCCGTAGGGCTCCAACAAAGTTCTCTGCCAAATCCAGCGGGAGGAAGAAGCTAAGCAGAGCTGGGCTGCACCACTAACAGGGGTAGACAGACTAAAGGCAGACTAAAGATAGTCTTTTTTTTTTTTAAGATTTCATTTATTTATTTGACAGACAGAGATCACAAGTAGGCAGAGAGGCAGGCAGAGAGAGAGGGGACAGCAGGCTCCCCGCTGAGCAGAGAGCCCGATGCGGGGCTCTATCCCAGGACCCTGGGATCATGACCTGAGCCAAAGGCAGAGGCTTTAACCCACTGAGCCACCCAGGCACCCCAGACTAAAGATAGTCTTAAGATGAGGCCCCTTCTCTCCTTCTTTCTTGGCAATGGAACATGAACAAGGGACATAAATCGGGCAGCCAATTGAGTAGGGTGGTCTTCCTCTCCCCTGAGCACAGTGCTTCCCCCCCTAGACCTCATCAGACCCTGTCAGTTTCCATCTTCTGACTCCCCTGTAGCTCAGGAAGGTAAAGCGAGGAGCAGATTCCCAATTCGCCCTCCTGGGTGTGAGAAACTGGGACTGGAGAAGGACTGAGCTCAAAGGGCTCCAAGTGTAACCCCCTTTCTATCTCACATCCCCAGAGGGGAGTGGTCGTGGTCCGGAAGGGCGGCAGGTAGGTAACCCAAATTCGAAGGAACAGTGTTGCTCAGGAGGTGGAAGAAAGGAGGAAGCTCAAGTGGGTGGATCTTTGGGAAAGTTTACTCAAGATGAGAGCCGAGGCCTCTAACCTCACAGCTTGGTGCTCCTGGGAAGGAGACTAACTGGTACAGAGTGGCACTGTGGCTCCAACCCGGATACCGGCGACCCCAGCTCCATCCTTTCTGTAAGGAGGCCTTACACTAGTGATTCGGTCGTCTTGCCCTCCCCCCGCGTCCCGACCCCATTTGGCCAAGATTCCACCTTCTGTCCCAGCCCTGACAGTCCCCCTACCTCCACCCTCCGGTTTCTTTCCTCCTCCCCTTAGGCTCACCTAAAACAGCCCCTCCCTCCCCCAGTTCCCACAGATGCCTTGGCACCGCCTGGCTCAGTCCTTGGCAAGGAAGTGAGGAAGGGAACCCCCATTCTGGCCAGACTAGGATGGAATCCGCTCGCGCAACAGGTGTGGGGCGGCCGGACCCAAAACCAATCCCTTTGCACCGGTTGGGCGACAAGGCCCTTTGCTGCAGGATCCCAGCCCTGAGGGAGGCGAGCACCTGTTGGGGTAGGGGCTACTTTCACGGCATTGGCCTGGGGTCGCCAAACCCACTCCCCCCCGGGACCACTACGGGGGTTTGCTTTCCGAGTCTCTGGGCCGCCGGGGCCCAGACCCGCCGCCCTCTCACCTGGGGCCCCTCCCCCATTGGCCGCCCGTGCCCCGCCCCCGCCCCGCCTCTCCGATCTCCCCCAGTCTCCCCAATTTCCTGTCTCCTCCCGCCTTTCTCCCTCTGCCTCGACCCCTCCTTTCTCTGCCTCCTGCCTCCCCGCAACCTGCGCCCTCTGCTTTCTCGGCTCGGGTACCATCTCCGCGCCCCCTCCCCTCCCCCGCTCCAGCCCTTTGTTTCCCGGCGGAGTATTTCCTGGGTTGTTGAGCGTCTCTGTCTCTGCATCTCTCCTCGCCCCGCCTCCTCTGAGCCCGGATCCGCCCCGCCCGCAGTCTCTCCTCCCCTTCCTCCCCGCCGCCCCTGTGCCCCATAGGTGCTTGAGGACCCACCTTTTCCCCGGCTGCGGCCGGCCACCCTCTCCCGGCCCGGTCTCGGGCTCCCCGGGTGGCCGGCGCCCCCCGCCGCCGCCCTCGCCCGCTGCCGGGGAGGGGGTCAGGTGGGCGGGCACTATTGTTGAAGGAGCCGGCGCCAGATTCCTCAGCCGCGCTCGGGGTGGGACCGGCAGGGTTTGGGGGGGTGGGGTGGGGGGAGCGTTGATTTGAGCTCCGAGCAGCTGGTCTTCGCGGCTCGCTCTCTCCTTCGCGCTCTCTCGCTCTCCGCCGCCGCCCGCAGGGCTGCGGCGCTCGGCGGCATCTCTCGGGCGCGGCCCGCTGTCCTCGCCCCTGCCTCCGGGCTGCCTCCGCCCCCGGCGCCGCGCGCTTCCCCCCCCACCCGGACTCCCCCATGTATGACGACTCCTACGTGCCCGGGTTTGAGGACTCGGAGGCGGTGAGTGCCCACGGTGAGGGTGGGGGTGGGGAAGTTGGGGTGACTCGTCTTCTCCCTTGGACCCTTCCCCAGTTCAGGACTTTGACAAACGCCTCAGTGGAGGGGCAGGGCGTGCAGGGGTTGGGGGGCGCTCCTGGAAAGTGGGGACATGGGTTTTCGTGCCCAGGGTTTCTCAGGACCCCAATCCTAGACCAAGGGGTATAGGGTGTGTGCGAGGTGGGGGTAGTGTGGGGGAAAGGCTCAAGCAGGTGTCCAGAGCCCAGGACTGCAGGGTAGAGGGAGGAAGGGCTGGAGGGTGAGGGCACAGAGACTATAGAGAGGGCACACGCAATGTCTCGAGTTCCCAAAGGAGGATTGACCGGGGTCTGAACACAGCAGCTACAGGAGAAGCTGGGGCTTCCTGGTGGGGGGCGGGGGGGAGGACCATTCAGACCTCCTATGCTTCAAGGGAAGGACAAATTTAGAGAGCCTAGGAGAACATCTGAGAGTCAGGTCCCAGCCTCAGAAGGGTCATAAACTTGAGGACCTCCCTTATTCCCTTCTGCTCCCATCCCTGAGCATTGCCTTGTTTCCTCACCCTGCGTGGAGCCCAGCTTCTCTCCCAGGCTGGAAACTAGGCACCAGCACATGGGTGGGCCAGCTGACTGAGCCCCATCCGTTCCACGCCTCCTGCTGAGGCCTCCTCAGAGCAGTGGGCTTCCTGAGCTCCTGCTCAGCATGGAGGGTCTGGGGGTGAGGCCAGAGGGGCTGAGGGCCTGGGGATGAAGAGGAAGCTCTTTGCTCAGAGAACTAGGCAACTGATAAATATTTAATTCTCCTCTTTGCTTTTATCTCCTGACCCACTGAGACAAATCAGCTCATTAGGCAGTGATTCCCGGAGCTCAGGGAGCTGGGAGAGTGCCTGGAAAGATGGGGCAAGGATGGGGAGCAGCTTCTTGGTCCCATCCCTCACAGCTTCTGCATGAAGGCCTCCTTTGGAGAGGACCCCTGGATGGCTTGGAAGAGGTCCCTGAGAGGCGTGGAGGGTCAAAAGAGCAGTGTTTGCGTTTTCTTCCATCTCTGCTGCCAAGTCCAGGATACAAGAGTTCTAGGGTTCAGAGTAGACAGCTATCAGTCCTTTTCTGGGACTGGGCTCCTGCTGGGCCCAATTTCCCCACTGGGCCTCTGGGGCTAATTACATTGCAGCTAGAGCAGATGACTTGCAAGGCTCTGGTGGACACCTCTTTCTAACAGTTGAAGGGACAGCTGGCATGGCCCAGGGTGCCAAGGTGAGCTTGCAGATGAACCTCTCCTAGGGGCAGGAGGGCCCTAGAAGTTTCTTTGCCAGCCCTGGTGAGATGGCAAGGGCTATTGCGAAGTAAAGACTGACATGTGGCCGGTGTTAGGGCAGGCAGGCCTCTTGGCCCCTTGCTGGCTTGGTGGTTCCCGGATCACCCTCCCCCCACTTCCCTTTCTCTTGCCTGGTTCCTTGCTCTCCCTGAGGCCCCCTTTGAAGCAGTAGGAGGGAGATCAGGCTCTAAATAAATCCACCGGCTCATCTCCCTCCTCTCCTTCCCCCGTGCCAGGCAAGAGTGGAGCGGCAGCCTGCCCACACACTCACCAGGCAAGGGGGGCAACACCAGGGCACTGTGCCAATTCCTGGCAGCTCCAGAAGTACTGAGCCTCTGGCTGTTTGGGCATAACAGGGGGTGAGGGCAGCAAGACCCCCAAGCACACTTGGCAGGACGGCCCTGGCCTCCCTGGTGGTACCCGCGCACGAGAGATGAGGGAGCTCTAAGGACTCGGGAATCATGGAGACGGGTTCCAGGCTGAGCACAACTCATTAAACATTGAGGGGGAGATCCTGTCCTTCCCATCCTGAGGTGAGAGGCCAGGTGACCCAGATAGCCCAGGCAGGGACATTAAGATGATGAAATTAGGCCAAGAGACTGTGGGGCAGAGGGTAAAGGTCAGACTCCTCTTCCGGCATAAGCCTGCATCTGGTGTATACTCATCCAAGTGAGTGGTCATCCTTGCCTTGTCCCTTGCCTCCCTTCCCACTGGCCCCTGTTCACCTTAGTCAGCTGTCTCCTAGAGCTAAGACCCCCGCAAAAAGGTCCCCCCACTCCAGTGACTGTGTGAAGCTTCTTCCCCAGGGTTCAGCTGCTCTTTATCCTGCTGTCAAGCCAGCCTTATTTTGTTCTCGAGAGATGGGGAAGCGCAGGCTGACTCTAGTCCTCCGTAAAATGAAAGCTTTTTCCCCATTGTGCTATCTTCATGCCTTCCATCTACCACAGACGTTGTATTTAGCTGAGGCTCAAGGCCCTGGGCCGATAGCAAACTGACCAGCCTTCTTGCCGATGGTGGGGCTGGGGCTGTAGGGCATGGAGATATGTGTGTTTGTCTCCCCCACTGAGAGTCTGGCTTCCGCGGCCTTCTGGAAGTGGTCATGCACGGTGGGCTTGAAGGAATGTTCCCCAGTCCGAGTACATTCTAAAACCCCTCCCCACCCCACCCCCACACATTCCCACATGGACCCCTTATCTAGGGTCCTATTTTTCTCTCTGCCACCTGCACCTCAGAACTGATGGAAGTACCATGTCAGGCTTCTGATCATAAAAAGGTAGAAAACAACAGGTAAAAAGAGGTAGAAAACAAGAGGTAGAAACCAAAAGATTCCCTTTGCCCTAGACTGGGGGGGAATCCCAGACATCCTGACTTCTATCCTCCTGTCCTGAGGTCCAGCTTCCCTTGCTCATTTGTGCATCTCCCTTGAGGCCTCCCTCATACTGAGCTCTGCAGCCCTCCAGATGTATCCCTTGCCCAAAGACCCTTCCTATGGGCAGGACTCAGAGACTCTCCTGGCTCAGGTTACCAGAGACCCTGTCCTGACATCCCCAGGGTCCTTGGCTGGGTTGCTTGGCACTTACAGGTCCTTGTCTAGGGCTGATATCCCCTTGGGGAAGGGCTGGGGAGATGTAGGCCAGATGGTAGGCGTGGCCGAGCCTCACTGGGGCCCAGGGAGACAGTTTTGTGTTGCCTTCTCAGTCTGTGTCTTGTTTGCTGCCCACACCTGGCCAGTTGCCCCAGCAGGTGTGAGAGGAAAGAAAGTGGGGGCAGGGAGAGTGGAGAGGAAGTGACTTCCAGGAGTTGGCAGCTCTGCATCCTCCTCTTCACCCTGGAAGAGTGGGCACTGGGGGAGATGAGCTCTGAGGGGGTGGATGGCTCTATCCTGACACTCAGGACCAGTGCTATGCCAACCAGAGTCTCTCGACTGTTCCCGGCTGACTGTACCCATGCCACGCATTTTAAAGGGATAAGGTCCAGGCTGCTTTGCAGGCTGATGTGAGCAAGAAGGCTGGGTCTTTTAGATTCGGAATCATCTCCAATATATCATCTTTAGCACATCTCCCTTCACTCTGCCCCAGAGGCCAGGGTAGAGAGGAGGAAAGGGAGGAAAGAGGAAAGTGAAAGCTCTATTCAAAGCTGCAGTATTAATAGGCTTTGGGGGGAGGGGCCCAGATCTTAGCACATAGGGATAGGGCTGGCTTTCCTGCAGCCCAGAGGCATTGGGCCCTTCTCGGGTAGATGGAAGAGACCACTGCGGCCTGGCCGCCCATGTGGATGTGGACGGGCTAGGGTTAGTGCAGGCGCTGCTGTAGGGCTTAGAGGGTGCCTATAGTGCCCATCACACCTGAGCCCAGGGGTCACAGCCTCTCCCCCCATGCCAGGGTTCAGCCGACTCCTATACCAGCCGCCCATCTCTGGACTCAGACGTCTCCCTGGAGGAGGACCGGGAGAGTGCCCGGCGGGAAGTGGAGAGCCAGGCTCAGCAGCAGCTTGAAAGGGCCAAGGTATCAACTTGGGTGGGCGGCCAGTCCAGGCTGGGTGGAAACTCGGGCTCGGCCCTCAGTCCCCAGGGGTCAGTGAGCAGGATACTCATGAGTGTACATGTGTGAGTGTCATGGGCGTTCTGTTGGGGCCTCCGCCCTGTACTGGTGGGGCACTGATGTTAGAGGGGTGCTGTGAAGCCCCCCTCACTTGCACTGATGGCCCAATTCCCTAGCACAAACCTGTGGCATTTGCTGTGAGGACCAATGTCAGCTACTGTGGCGTGTTGGACGAGGAATGCCCAGTCCAGGGCTCTGGAGTCAACTTTGAGGCCAAAGATTTTCTGCACATTAAAGAGGTGACCAACTCCAATCCCAGAGAGAAGCCACCTAATTCCCCCACTCTTGCCCTAGCTCCCATGCCTCTTACTTCAGTCTCAGTCCATAAACAAGTCCCCAAACTCTTCAGTTCTTACCCAGAACACACATCTGTATGCCCTTCATATCTAAAACCCAATCCCCAGGGCCTCCATTCTTCTGAGACCTGGCTTGGGCCTCCATCTCCGAATGTGTAAAGCGAGCAGTTAGATGAGTTGCCCCTTAGGTCCCCTGTGACGCCAGTGATGCCTCCCACTGAAATCTTGGGTGGCTCAAACCTGGTTGCCCTTCCCTCTGGCACCTTCTCCTGCCCCCCTCCGTTCATGCTGCCTTCCTCAGACCAGCTCTCTGAATGCCTCCCTGGCTCCTTCACACTGAAGAGCCAGGACTGAGGCCTGGGTGCCTCCTCTCACCGCCCCTTCCCCCAGAAGTACAGCAATGACTGGTGGATCGGGAGGCTAGTGAAAGAGGGTGGGGACATCGCCTTCATCCCCAGTCCCCAGCGCCTGGAGAGCATCCGGCTCAAGCAGGAGCAGAAGGCCAGGTGAGAGCAGGGTTTGTGACTCTATGAACATATACCCTTCGTATCCTGAAGCTGACACACGTGCAGATATGCATGACACACATCCCTTCCTCACTAAGATGTAAGGAAATGTATACAACTATTAAGCAACATAGAACGTGCATACTAATTGGCCTCTCTGCTCTCAGGAGATCTGGGAACCCCTCCAGCCTGAGTGACATTGGCAACCGACGCTCCCCTCCTCCATCTCTAGGTAGCCTCCCCCCGACCCACTCATCTTGGGTAGGTGGGTGACTAAGACACGGAGGGGGGGGTGAGGGAGCAGTTCCCAGGTGAGCTGTGTGGGAAGGGGTTGGTGGAGGGATGAAAAGAGCTCAGAGAAACCCAGTGTCTCCCCTGGGGAAGGGAATACCATGCCCCCAGGGCCATTCCCCCTTCACCAACTTTAATCTTTTATTTCCTTTTCCAAAAAGCCAAGCAGAAGCAAAAGCAGGTGAGTCAAGGAAAGGATCTGGTCTGGGGTGGTGGGGATCTCATGGCTTATGGCTGTGGGGACAGGTTTCTGGGCAGTCGTTGCTGGAAGGGCAGGAGAGCAGAGAAGGGAGGGAGCCCAGAACTTCCGAGTCTGCCCTGCACCAGGGAGGCATAGGACAGGCGAGAGGGCCACGGCCCTGCTTGACCTCAGGTCAATTCTGCAGGCAGAACACGTTCCCCCGTATGATGTAGTGCCCTCCATGCGGCCTGTGGTGTTGGTGGGACCCTCTCTGAAAGGTTATGAGGTGAGAGAAGGTCTCTGTCGCCAAAGAATTGCCTCTACCCAGCCTGCCACGGGAAGGCCTGAGGGATGGTGGGAGTGGGTGTTCTCCCTTCATCAGTTCTGTGTGGGAGGGGGGCAGGCTCTAGGGCCATGCTAGGGATGCTGCCTGTCTCTGAGAGGGCTCCCAGTCAGTCCCATGCCCTTCCCCTCACCCCTCCCACCCAGGTCACAGACATGATGCAGAAGGCTCTCTTCGACTTCCTCAAACACAGGTTTGATGGCAGGTGAGCTGCTCTGGCCTCAGGTGGCATCTCCTTCCAGGTGCCTGTAGCAAGGTCTCCTCTAAAGAGAAAGTTAGTGGGACCTGGGTAAGGAGAGGCCTGAGGCTTGAAATTTAGAGGTGGGCTGTGATTCTCCACCCCCTACCCCAGGATCTCCATCACCCGAGTCACAGCGGACCTCTCACTGGCAAAGCGGTCTGTGCTCAACAATCCAGGCAAGAGGACCATCATCGAGCGCTCCTCCGCCCGCTCCAGCATTGGTGAGAAGCCCCGGTCTCCTGCTTCTTGGCCCACTCAAGCATTCCTGAGACCCTTCCTCCCACCTTTCTCTTCCCTGGCACCTCGAAGTCCTGCCCAGCCTCTCTGCCTGCCCGGGGAACTGGCAAGAACCACCCCAGTCAGCCCGGTTCCGTTTCTCTGCCTGCCCGGGTCCTTGAGGAATACTCTGTCCCTCCCATTCCTTCCCATCTACCATCCCGGAGAGCCCGAGGCCCCGCTGGAGGAAAACGTAGGTGCGGCCCCAAGGTGAGCATTGCGGCTTGCTTGCCCCCTCCACAGCGGAAGTCCAGAGCGAGATCGAGCGCATATTCGAGCTGGCCAAATCCCTGCAGCTGGTAGTGCTGGATGCTGACACCATCAACCACCCGGCGCAGCTGGCCAAGACCTCACTGGCCCCCATCATCGTCTTTGTCAAAGTGTCCTCCCCAAAGGTACATCAGTGGTGGCCGCGGCGGAGGCCCACGGGGCTGCCCAGCCGCCATGCAGTGCAGCTCTACCTGGTCCCTGCCCGAGGGCTCCTGCGTTCCCTTCCCCTGCCACCCCCTCCTGATGGCCCTCACCTGCTTCCGATACCGTATCCCAGGTGGGGAGACAGGCCCCAGGACCGGGCCCAGCTCTGCCCATTCCAACGTTAGGTCCTCCAGCGCCTTATCCGCTCCCGGGGCAAGTCGCAGATGAAGCACCTGACCGTACAGATGATGGCTTACGATAAGCTGGTCCAGTGCCCACCAGTGAGTGCCTTGCCAGCGACTGCTGCGCCCACTCCTGCTTCTCCAGGGCCAGGGAAGTGCTGGAGATAAGTGGGGGGCTGCTACTGAGAGGAAGCCAAGCTCACTGCTTTCCCTCTCCTTCCCAGGAGTCATTTGATGTGATTCTGGATGAGAACCAGCTGGAGGATGCCTGTGAGCACCTGGCGGAGTACCTAGAGGTCTACTGGAGGGCCACCCACCACCCAGCTCCTGGCCCAGGGCTTCTGGGCCCTCCTAGTGCCATCCCCGGACTTCAGGTACCCATTTCCAGTGGGCACAGGTGTTCAGGCTAAGCCAGCCAAAGCACTGCCCCCTCCTGGCCCAGAGAACTGTCCTTGGCCTCCAGCTCGAGGGCCAAAGGATCGGAGAACTCAGCTCTGCTGTACAGAGCTGGGGCAGATGGGCAAAGGAACTTCCTGATGAGAGGGAAGAAATCAAGGAGGTGGGTAATCTGAGGTTACTGTTCTGAGCTCAGAAGAAACATACTCCTTCTCTTAGTCTGTCTTGAAGGCAGAGCCTGAATTCGGCAGGAGTCCAAAGTTGGTTTTCCGTGTCTTAAGTGGAAGCTGCTTCTCCTTCCTTGGACCATTTCCTATATCCAGGAACTGAGGGTTCAGGGGGGGAGACTCCCCACCCCCACCCCGCTAGAGGCGGTGGGGGGGCCCAGGTGAGGTTGACCCCATCTACTTAGAGTTGTTGTGTTACCCCCAGAACCAGCAGCTGCTGGGGGAGCGCGGCGAGGAGCACTCACCCCTGGAGAGGGACAGCTTGATGCCTTCAGATGAGGCCAGCGAGAGCTCCCGCCAAGCCTGGACAGGCTCTTCACAGCGCAGCTCCCGCCACCTGGAGGAGGACTATGCCGACGCCTACCAGGACCTGTACCAGCCGCACCGCCAACACACCTCGGGGCTGCCTAGTGCTAACGGGCATGACCCCCAAGACCGGCTCCTCGCCCAGGACTCGGAGCACAACCACAATGACCGGAACTGGCAGCGCAACCGGCCCTGGCCCAAGGATAGCTACTGACCACCTCCCACTGCCCTCCCCTGGCGGGCGC
The DNA here is from genome assembly GCA_004024625.1 of Mellivora capensis. Classification (NCBI taxonomy): domain Eukaryota; kingdom Metazoa; phylum Chordata; class Mammalia; order Carnivora; family Mustelidae; genus Mellivora; species Mellivora capensis. The sequence continues at coordinate 14,896 of PISX010009193.1, read as the reverse complement.
AGGCACAGCTAGCTGGGGGAACCACTCCAGGCAGGTTGGAGGTAGACTGGCAGTAGGCTGGCACTAGGTTCAGCCCCCACAACCCCCTGCCCAGCCCCAGCTCCAGGGCTGCCTGTGGTCCCAAGGTTCTGGGAGAAGCAGGGAGCCCCCTTACCTCCTGGGCACAGTGACCCCCCTAGGCTCCCATTCCAGGTACTAGCTGTGTGTGCTGCACCCCTGGCACCTTCCTCTCCTGCACAAGAAGCTGCCCTACTGGGCAGTGCCCTCAGGCCAGGATCCCCTTCACAGGGGCCTTCCCACCAGACTCAGGGAAGGGATGCCCCCTTCAAGGGACAAGAGGGTGGGGGTGTGGACAGCATGGCATGTGGCAGAAACAAGGTCCCTGAGCGGGCACGAGTCCTAATGGTCAAGGGACTCAGGGGTTGTGCTTTGGGGTTCGAGGTCCTCCACTCACCTCACTACCACACATTAGAAACGAGACAATCAGAGCCCAACAAGGTGACACTCCTGTCCGTCAGCAGGAGTGGGGCACCCACACACGAGGCTGGAACAGCAGGCAGGCGAGGCTGGGGCCAGTGGCTCCCCAGCAGATCTCTTCACCTGCCAGGAAAGCTTCTTGACGTCTGCCAGCACGAGAGACCGGAGCATGGTCAAGCCCAACGGGTGACGGGCAGTAGCCAAGCCGAGTTGGAGCTTTGGGAAGGGAGGGCGTGTATAGCGGAGAACGTATGGAACAGCTTCAGGGGCCTCCGTGTCCCCCTCATTCTTTTGCTTTTGCATCCTGTCCTTTCTGTTCTTGGCCCTCATGCCTCCTGGGGAATACGGGCCCAACTTTATTTGCTGATTCATAGCTGCTGCTTGTTAAGTTAGGGTTAGGTGGGGAGAGAGGGACACAGTGGACAGCCCCCAGAGGCCCTGTCTACCCGACTACCCTTGCCTTATGGCTCTAGTGTGTGACCTACAGAGCATGTTCCACAAGACCCCCACCTCACTGTCATCACTAATAAACACCATGCACAGTCTGGTGGGCTCCTGTTCTGTGTCTGCCGGCTCACATGGCCGGGTTCGTCAGAGGAGATAAACAAGTCTCCTGGGCCTTTTCTCTCACAAAGGAGCCACTGAGTGGGAAGGGAACAAGGCCGGAGCTGGCAGGGAACCCGATGCTCCCAGGCACCCCCCCAGCACCCAGGTACCGGAAGGAAAGCACTCGGTAGCACAGAGGGGACCTGTCCGGAGAGGTGGGGAAGAAGAGGCTTAGTCATAGCCTTACAATGTCCCTTCCACAGGTCCAAAAGGCCCAAGAGTCATAACTTGAACTCCACATACTTGCCCAGCTCTACAGCCCTCTCCCCTGGACTCTGTAATGCCCCGGGTCCCCCATTTCCAGCCCTCCTGTGAGCAGCAGGCTGGGCCACGAGGGAGCCACGAGCAAAGGTACTGTGAAGACTGGGTGTCGGAGGCACTACGACAGGTGACAACTGTCCCTCACGTGCCCAAGTTTCACGGCTGCTCTCCATGCCCACCCTTGTGCAACACTCCCCAGGGGGTGCCCGGGTGGTCAGAGCTACATGTGAAGTGAGGCCAGAGCCGGCAGGGAAGCCACGTTCTGATCCTGCCGTGTTTCTTCTGTCTCCCAAGTGGCCTCCCGTCAATTCAGACTATGAGCTAAGGCCCTGGGCTCTTCTCCGGATGCAGTTTTCTCTCATCTCCCAAGTCAACCCAGTGAGCCCAAGGCCATCCTGCCATCTTCCATGGCAGCAGGGAGAACCCAGGAGACGGAACATTTCTAGGGCATTCGCCAGAATGTGACATAGCCTTCGTCTTCATGTATTTATTCTCAGAACATACAAACTCATCTTCTCAGAGAATAAAAAACAGAAATTTCACTCAGCGACTCCAAGATGGGCACAGCCGGCTCACCCTGTCCCCACGTCTACTAAAAAAATTCCCTGGGAGAGGGGTGTCTAGAGCACCCAGCACCCCTTGGCACAGGGGCCGTGCACAGCTTGAAACAAGGCTCTCCACTGGTTTTATAATCCAAAAGGACAAACGGCTGCCAAAGTGACAGAGTCCAAGGTCCCTCACCCTCACCGTGCCAGGCCCCCCGGGGTCAGCTCAGGCAGCGACCCAGATGCCCCTTCCGCAGTCAGGTCCGTGCCAAAGAGGTGAGGTCAGGCAGCCAGGCTTTCGTTCAGTTTGTGAGGCAACACCAACCGGCCGCCCCCACGGCGGCAAGAGCTGAAGGCCCAGTGCAATCCCGAAGGCCTCTGGAAGGACAGAGCTGGGCCAGAACCCGGGGTACTTTGTTCTCCCCGCCCCTGCAGCAGGCTCCTCTCCCACTGCAGCCCCACACTCAGGCCTGCAGACCAGAGGTAGCGGCCAAGAAGTCTGATTGTTCCCTAAGGCCCCGTGAGAGTGAGGACCTGGAAAGAAATATTCGAGGGTCCTGAGGAACAGGCTCCAGAACATGCCCTGAAACTGACGGGAAGTGTGCTGTGTCAGGCAAAGATAGTCTCTTCCCGGCGCTTCTTGGTGAGGATGGTGCCTGGCTTGTGCTGGGCGTCTGGGTGGTTGGCTAGCTCCGGGGGGCAGGAGGACACTGGGCTCTCCAAGATGGCTTGCTTCAGCTCATAGAACACAGCGGAGTCCTCTTTGGTGAGGAAGGTGATGGCCACACCACTCTTGCCAGCTCGTCCCGTGCGGCCAATGCGGTGGATGTAATCTGGGGAGGGGGAGGAATGCCACTGAGGATACCCTGGTATCGCTTCGACAGCCATCACCCACCCCAGCCCACCTCTGAGGGCAGCCGATACCGCTTGAGCCACCTGACCCTGCAGCAGCCACCGTGCTCTCCCCACCACTACTGATGGTGATCATCCTACCATGCCCAGCCCGAGAGCAGCCCCACGCCATGCTTCCCCACAGCCCGGAGACAACACATCCACGGGAGACAGGAGCAGAGCTCATCTCAGTAGGACAAGCAATCCCAGACTCGGAGCTATGAGGAATGAGCACCCAACAAGTAGCCACCCTTTACCTGAATAGAAGCTGCCTTCCCCCGCACGTACCTTCAATGTTTTTGGCCATATCATAGTTGACAACCATAGACACATCTTGGATGTCGATACCACGACCCGCCACGTCTGTTGCCACCAAAATGTCCTTGGCCCCAGCCTTGAGGTTGGACAGTGCAAACTCTCGCTGCTCCTGGCCTTTCCCACCGTGTAGCGTGCAAGCATTGTACTGTTGGGAGAACGGTGAGGTGAGGAAGAGCAGCGGGGTCATGGAAAGACAAAGAAGTTACAGGGGTAAAGACTTCTTTGCAGACACCGAGGGCTGCAGAGCAGGAGGGTAGAACGGGAAGGAAAAAGGAGAGAGAATGAGTGCAACTGAAAGCAAGAGGACAGGCAAGCTGGAGAAAGGGAAGGGAGAGAGCAGGGTGTGGTATGGCTGGGGCAGACAGAGGTCAAAGGTAAAGCAGCTGGGGGGGGGCACGACATGTGGAGCCAGAGAGAAGGGAAGTCATCAAAGAGAGAATGAGGCTGAGATGAGGGTGGCAAGCAGGGACCAAGACACCTAAAGAAGTCCAAGTGTTGAGTGGAGAGGACACACCCTCCCCCTCCAACACCAAAAGCAGGACTAAAGACACTGGTCACCCTCAACTCCCTCCTGATCACACCACCCCCTTTCCCAAACATGTATCAACACAAAGAACTCTGATCCACCACTCCACAGCCTCAGATCTGGCCAGGATGTGCGTCTCAGAACCTATCCCTGGCTCAGCCCCCTTGGAGGAAGACCCAAGGCAGCTCTTGCTGGCACTGCTGATCTGAACAGGGAATCACATCAAAAGACCCAGTCCCTCATCCCCATCAAGCCGTCTCTTCCCTCAGGCCCTGACTTGTATATTAAAGAGGTTAATAATGGGATAGAACTGAAGGGGCTCCCTATTTTGAGAAAGCCCACTCGGTTCTCCCCTGCCAGACACACCCCCATCTTCTCCAGGGATTTCGCCAAAACATCACAGCCCTTCTTCTGGTTGACAAAAATGATAATGGGTGGATCAAAGCCCTGTTCCAAGATTGCCAGCAGCTTTTTCCTGGGGAAAAGAGGAAGAGGAGAAAAATGAGAAGCATACTTCCGTGAGACAGTCACCGTGGTCTACCACGACCGATCCCATAACCTTCAAGCCCATGGCACCCCCAACAAGAAAACGGCAGCTCTTTAACACAGCAGAACATTCATCCTCCAACCCTCGTACTGAAAAAAGCCCCTTCTTTATCATGTTCTTGATGGTTCAGCTGCCCCCGTACCTCTTTTCTGACTCTGACATGAGGAAGACCTTCTGTTCCACACGTTCGTGGGGCTTGCCTGCAGAGCCAATGTATACCACAGCCGGTCGCCGAAGATAGCTCCGGGCCAGACGTTCCACCGCCGGGGGCATGGTGGCCGTGAACATGACTGTCTACGAAAACAGGAAGCTCATCCCTGGGCCTGGGCAGACACTGCCACGTCTCCCCCATTGCCACAGGCAGCAGAGCCTGAGCTAAAGAACCTACAGCGAGCCACGGAGTAAGCTCTGACAAGTACCACCAGAAGAGATCGCGTCCTTTGCCTTCCCCCTTCTTCCCTCAGTACCTGTTCACCAAGGTCCTTTACATCCTACAATGGCAGGAAGGGCTGAGAACATTTGCTGGCACCCCTGGTGGGGACCAGCATGAGGCCTTGGAATCATTTTCTAGGGCACAGCCAATGGCTCCACTGCTAGGACTTCCAGAGGGCTGACATGCTGGCAACTGTACTCTGGGCCCACCCGGGGCACGAAGGGCCTCAGAGCAGGTTTGGCACCGTGCCCCGATTTCCCGGCTAGGGAAGCAGCCTTACTTGGCGGTACTTGTGTTTTCCTGACTCAAAGTTGGCCAACATCTTCTCCGGGTCCTCAGCCTCATCTGTGTCCGGCTTCTGGTTGCTGACAGGCATGTGCTCCAGGATCTTCTGGACGTCTGGCTCAAAGCCCATGTCGATCATCCGGTCGGCCTCGTCCAGAACCACATAGGTACAGCGGCTCAGCACAAGGTAACGGTTCTCCAGCACATCAATCAGACGTCCTGGGGTAGCGATCACAATCTGGAGGGCACAGTGGAGACATATGCAGCCGCAGCATGCACCTCTTTTTTCTCCCTCCTGTGAACCATCCACCTGCTTGGGCAACAGACCTCCCATGCTAAGGAACTTGGACCCTGACCTCCAGTTAGGATTGGCAGCAAAGGTTCCTAAGAACTGGCACGAAATCACTTGTTGCCACCTTGGATTTTTTTTCTTTTTTTTTTTTAAAGGAATGAATAGGGTCCCTGAATAAGGTCCAGGAGTTAGAGAGAAGAGGCAAAATCAGAAGGAACTTTCTTAGAAGAAGGACTAAAGGCAACTATGGAGAGGATTACATAAAGGGATTATGGCAAGAAGTCTGTGAAAGACTCAATTCCTGCATCAGAGTTCTTGGAAAAAGCTCTCTTCCCCCACCCTGAGAAGACATGGTCTGTGGCAGAGTAAGAGCACAGGCTTCAGATATGAACCTCAGCTCTGCTCACTGCCAGCTGTGACTCTGGGCAAGTTACTGACCTGAGCCCCAGCTTCCCCTGCACAATGGAGGTACTCTACCTATCATACATACAAGCCAATCCTTTTCTTCAGTTTACTGTATATCCATGGCAGAAACTAGAAACACAGCCCCCAAACGAAGAGCCCTCCCACAGTGGGCTGGCTGCCGGCTAGGTGAACGAACCTCACAGCCCATGCGCAGCCTGAAGCCCTGGTCTTCTCTGGAGATGCCGCCAATGACGGCCACAGTGCGGATGCCCAGTGGCTTCCCAAACTTGATGGTCTCTTCCTCAATCTGCTGAGCCAACTCACGAGTGGGGGCCAGAATGATGGCGTAAGGGCCCTGGTCTGACTCTTCGATCCTGTGGTAAATGGGGCATCCCACAGTTCCGTGAAATTTGGTTCTCATCCAACCACAAACAGGAGCAAGACAAAGTCACTCTTAAGGGTAGCTATGGAGATGGGGAGGGTGGTGGGAAAAGGATGCAAAGATCTCACTTAAAAATCAGAGACTCCAGGGCAACCCTCTTGGGTCCCCTCCCTCTTTGGGAGCTTTGAACTATCACTTTACTATTGCTCAATAAACTTTGCTTTGCTGCCCACCAAAAAAAAAAAAAAAAAGAAAAAAGAAAAAAATCAGAGACTCCAGGATAGTCAAGTTCTTCAGGGAGTGGTCCTGGCCAACCAAATCATATACTTCTTTGATGCTGTGATCCAATCAAATAAACAAATAAAATCTTTAAAAAATAAGTAAATTAAAAAAAAAATAAGTAAATAAAATAAAATAAAAATAAATACAGGGACACCTGAGTAGCTCTGTTGGTTAAGAAGTCTGCCTTTGGCTCAGGTCATGATCCCAAGGTCCTGGGATTGAGTCCCACATCGGGCTTTTTTCTCAACAGGGAGCCTGCTTCTCCCTCTGCCTGCCACTCCCCACTTATACGTGCTCTCTCACACACAAATAAATAAAATCTTTTAAACAACAAATACATACATACATATATACATAAAACATTTTAAAAAAAGAAAGAAAGAAAGAAAACCAAACGCTCATTTGCCACTGTGACCTTTCCCACCCAGCCAAACCCACCCCAATGGGTGCCTGCTGACCCTACCTGTCGATTTTGGGCAGAGTGGTGATCCAGACCAGCAATGGGATGAGAAAGGCTGCTGTCTTGCCACTGCCAGTCTCAGCTACACCAATGATGTCACGATTCTGCAGCCCAATGGGGATTGCCTGACGCTGGATAGGTGTTGGTTCCTGCAGGGACCCAGAGAGAGGGATGGGTACAGATGGAGCTCTGCGCCCTGGGCTACTGCTGACAGAAGGGGGCCCGTGTGCTGGCATTGGAGGAGGATACCAGCACACAGGGAGGAAACACGGTCACGAGAGGCCGATACTTCCACCAGAAAGGACAGACAGGGTTACCCGAGTGCTACCTGGCACAGAAGGCACCAAACAGAGGAAAAAAGGAACAAAGCTCTCTGTTCCCAATGAAGCCTATTTCCCCTGAAATATAGGAACATGTCAGGTCTTCTGAGCCAATCTGCCCCTCCTTACCTTGTAGCCACACTTATCGATGACCTCCAAGATATGTGGGGGCAGAGAAGAGTCCTTCCAGGACCGGATGGGATTGGGGATCTTGCCACCTTTGGTGGTGATGCTATAGTCCTCTCTGAAGATCCGCCAGTCCCTGTCCGTCATCTCATCTAACTTCTTCTGGGACCAGTGCCGATCATCCCAGCGCTGCTTGGCTTCCTTCTTACGAAGCTTGCGGAGTCTGGCCCTGCAGCGGGACGTGAGGGGCAAGTGGGATCAGTACCCTGCAGCTCCTTTTTGCAGGCACTGGGCTCTGGCCAACCATCCCCAGCTCCGCCACTCACTCCTCCTGCTCCTTTTCTTCCAGCGTCCGCCTCTTCTCCATGAGATCTCCGTAGAAACGCGACTGCTCTCGCTTCTGCTGCTTCAGGTCGATGCCTGCAATGAAGCCGCGCCCCAGCAACTGCACCTGGTGCCGCTCCTTGTACCTGAGGTGGAGGCAGAGGGAGAAAAGCAGAAGCGGTGACAGCGGCAGGGAAGGGCGGACTACCAGTACGTCCTGATCTATCCAACCTTCCCAGCCAGGGTCTTTCCTCACCCAGAGAGCTGGCTGCCTATACGCCAGCCAACATCCCCGGTCCCAAATCTTACTTCCCTATCCGTAGCCGCCAGTTCTCTCCAGGACCAGCTGAAAAGACTAGTTTACAAGACTTAGCACTCAGGCCCAGAGCCACTCACAGGGGGTTGTAGTCAATGGATGTGTCCTCAGAGGCATCCCACTCAAAGACAAACTTGCGGTCATTGAGATGCCGTGTGCGGCGCCGCTTCTTGATGCCACCCAGATAACGCTCCTGCCCAGGGACAAAAAGCGAAGCTCGAGGTCCAGCCAGGCTCACATGTGGAGATCAGAAGGGCTTGAGAGGCGAGCCAAATTTCCGTGGTGGGTGGGGGAACCGAACACAGAACCAAGGCCTGCACCTTAATGGCATGCAGCTCCTTGCTCTTATCCTTCTCCTCCCGGATCTTCTGCCGCCCTTCCTCATCCTCATTTCCATTGGTCTCCCGCTCCATCCTCTCCCTGCGTTCCCGACGCTCCCGTTCCTGAGGGTCTTCTGTAGACCAAGGAAAGCAAAGCTGCAGAAGAGCTCAGTGCAAGAAAAGAGAGGGTACAGAGAGGATGCGGACAGCAAATGAGAAGGGGCAGCTCTAGGACACAAGGGAAATGGAGACCTAACACAGAGTCTTCTCATCAACTCCCCCATCCCTCCCTCTTTCAAACTCCAGACCAAACTGGTTTCCCGCCCTCCTGAGTGAGTGACACAACAATCCCATCCCAATCCTACCCTGCCTGGGGGCTACACAGGGGAGGGAAACGAACCCAACATTTTCCTGCCCAGGTCTTGGAACTGTTTCCTTTTCTTCCGCTCTTCCTCGAGCATCCTCTGCCGCTCTTCCACCTCCTGCTGCCGTCGCTTTAGGGCTTCAGCCTCTCGTTCTGCTTTCGAGAGGAACTTGGGCTACAAAACAGATTGGAACTGTATATAAAGGACACAGGAGCGGGATATAATCATACCACTGATGAGGAGATGGCAGGGAGCCCGAAAGTATTTGCTCAGGCATTACACCAGGTAAGGAAAACATGGATGTCAAGGACCCCGCTATGGCCTGAACTATGTCCCTCTCAAAATTTGTATGTCAAAGCCCTAACGCCCAGGACCTCAAAGTATGACCGTATTTAGAGGCAGAGCCTTTAAAGACGTGTTTAAGGTAAAATGAGGCTCTTCTGGTGGACCCTAAACCAACTGACGGGTGTCCTTTTAAGAGAAAATTTAGACACACAGAGACAGTGGGGGCACGCCCACACAGAGGGAAGATCATGTGAGAACAGAGAAGACATCCACCTACAAGCCAAGGAGAGAGGTCGCAGAAGAAACAACCCTACAGACATCCATCTCAGCTTCTAGCCTCCAGAATGGTGAGAAAATCTATTTCTGTTGTTTCTGTCCCTCAGTCTGCAATGTTCTGTTAGCGCAGCCCCACCAACTCACAGAGACCCCCACATTCTCACCTTAGCCTCAGCTTCTTCCTCAGCCTTTTTCTTGGCCAGCAGTTCCTCCAGGGATAATGGCTGGGCCTGAAGATAGAACACAGGACTTCAGTCAATAAAGGCTCTCTCCCTTTGGAGACTGGTAACAGAGAACTTGAACTAAAGAGGAAAATGATAGAAATCTTTTCCTCTCCTTTACCTTAGGCTTCTTATCACTGTGTTCATCCTCTTCATCTTTCTTAGAGTCTCTATCTTTCCGAGATTTAAAGTCTTTTCCTCGGCCAGGAGATAAGCTTTAAGGAAAAAGAACAGGAAAGGTCCCTATCACTCTCTTAACCCCGCCCCTCAATGAGGGTCAGGCTGAGCCCCAGAAAGGATGGAAGTTTTTCCATGATTCCACAAGACTGGCCCATCCATCACACCCTGAAGCTTCCTTCACAGGCATGGTCACTGTCTGTTCTGAAACCTCATTATGGTCTTGTCTTGGCCCCATTCTATCTGATTCTCCTTTTCCCAAACTAATCTCTTCTCACAAGTGGGTCTTCAGTACCAAGGGCAAAAACATCTCTTCCAAATAGCAGGTGCACATTGAAAAAAAAAATCTTACTTAACTTTATAATACAGAATGAGTTTAGTCTACAAGGTCCCCCCAGCCCCCCAACCATGTACCTTTCCCAGATATTGCTCTGTATCTGCTCTGTGTCCCCATTCTCCCTTCCTAGCAGTCCCCGTGATCCTTCCCCCACAACTGCTACAAGCCCAATCTACAAGAGATCTTAAACAACCCCCTTATTTGTTATGGAATTACATCCTTTGCCCTGAATTCTAACCTACACACTCAGAGCCTAACAAAAACTTTGCATACAAAGTTTCCACGGGAAAGAGATCAAGATACTGGGGCATTAAGCTATCCCAACAGATACATGTTGTCTATCTTGGGTAGAAACCCAAACGGTCCAACTGAGCTAAGAGAATGTTTTACAGGCTGGTAACCCTCCCAAACTAATTTCTAACCTTTAAGAACAAGTTGACCCTAAATGACTGTGACCCAAGAAACTGGTTATAGCATCTAAGGATACACGCCTTCTAAAAAAGACAGCTCTGCAATCACTGCCAGTAGGAGCCGCTAAAAACTTTTTACTTTCCTATGACGCCTAGCCAGCTTAGAGGCAGACAGTAAGAGATGGGACCATTTTCCTAAAGCCCACTCCCATTCTCTCAGGTACCTGGATCGCTTACGGTCCTTGTCCCGTCTGTGCCCATCCTTGTCCCGGTCTCGGTCCTTCTTATTCCGATCACGCTCTTTATCCCGTTCTCGTTCTTTATGCCTTCGCTCTCTAAAGACAACAAATTTAAGAAATCATGTAGTATTAGCAGAGTATCCAGCTTCACTGCAGCACTAAAGAAGTTCTCATGCTCTTTTCTCCACAAAGTAATATTTTACAAATTGGGGTATATGTGTCCAGGGGAAGCTATAAAGGAATTCTATGAAAGTCTTCTAGGGGCGCCTGGGTGGCTCAGTCATTAGGCATCTGCCTTTGGTTCAGGTCATGATCTCAGGGTCCTGGGGCTGAGCCCTGCATCAGGCTCCCTGCTCGGCGGGAAGCCTGTTTCTCCCTCTCCCACTCCCCTTGCATGTGTTCCCTCTCTCATTGTCTCTCTCTCTGTCAAATAAATAAAATCTCTAAAAAAAAAAAAAAAGAAAAAAAGAAAGAAAAGAAACGTTTTCTAGATCAAAGCTGTACTACTAAGCATTAATGGCAACACTTAACCCACTGAGCCACCCAGGCGCCCCAGCAAACTTTTTCTGTAAGGGACCGTACAATAAATATTTTAGACCTTGTGGACCATAAAGTCTCTATCACAACTATTCAGTTTTGTTTAGCATGAAAACAGCTATAGATAATATGTAAACAAAAGAGCATGGCTATTTTCCAAAGAAGTTTATTTATGAATCCCTCTTAATTTTTAAGAGCTACTGGGTTGGGGCGCCTGGGTGGCTCAGTGGGTTAGAGCCTCTGCCTTCAGCTCAGGTCATGATCCTGGGGTCCTGGGATCGAGCCCCGCATCGGGCTCTCTTCTCAGCAGGGAGCCTGCTTCCCTGCCCCTCTCTCTGCCTGCCTCTCTGCCTACTTGTGATCTGTCAAATAAATAAATAAAATCTTAAAAAAAAAGAGCTACTGGTTTACTAGGTGTAGAGAAATATAAGAAATATGTGAAAGACTGTACAGAAATATATGAAAGTCCTAATACTGGAGGCATGAGAGGAACCAAGAATAAGGAAGTTTGAAATGTACTCTCCCTTCCCATATAAGACATGCAAAGTTACTTTACCTTTCTATAGACTTGGAACGGGAACGCGAGCGAGAACGGCTGCCTCCCCGACGCCTATCCCTTGAACGATGCCGCTTCCTGTCTTTAGATGGGGAAGATTTCCTGTCCCGGTCTCTATCTCGCTCTCTGTCAGGAGTCCGAGATCGCTTCCTTTCCTCCTTGGAAGGTGATGCATCCCGGTCCTTTTTGTCAGCTAGCTCTCCTGCCATCTGTCATGGATAAGAGGAATACTTATTATGTACTAGGCACCGCTCTAAACTGTTTATATCTAATCTAATTAATCTCAAAACGACCCTATGAGGTAGATATACTGGAATGCCTACTTTTTTTTTTTTTTAATTTATTTATCAGAGAGAGAGAGCGAGCACAGGCAGAGTGTCAGGCAGAGGCAGAGGGAGAAGCAGACTCCCTGCCGAGCAAGGAGCCCGATGTGGGACTCGATCCCAGGACTCTGGGATAATGACCTGAGCTGAAGGCAGCCGCCCAACCAACTGAGCCACCCAGGCGTCCCATGGTATGCCTACTTTTTTTTAAAGATATTATTTATTATTTATTTGACAGAGAGAGAGAGAACACAGGCAGGAGGAGTGGCAGGCAGAGGGAGAGGGAGAAGCAGGTTCCCCACTGAGCAAGGAGCCCAATGCAGGACTCGATCCCAGGACCCTGACATCATGACCTGAGCCCAAGACAGACGCTTAACAGCTGAGCCACCCAAGCATCCTAAGAATGCCTACTTAATAGATGAGGAAATGGAAGCTCAGGTAGGTAAGTTCTCTTGAGTTCACAAAGAAAGCTCAAAAGAGGGGAAAAAAAAGTTTAACTTTAAGATTTGGGATTATAACCAGGACCTCAAAGAAAACCTAAATTTTTTTTTAAAAGATTTTATTTATTTATTTGAGAGAGAGGCAGTGAGAGAGCATGAGCAAGAAGGTCAGAGGGAGAAGCAGACTCCCCGTGGAGCTGGGAGCCTGATGCGGGACTTGATCCCGGGTCTCCAGGATCATGACCTGAGCGGAAGGCAGTTGTCCAACCAACTAAGCCACCCAGACGTCCCAAGAAAACCTAAATTTAAGTGGAGAAACAAACTCACTTTCACCCAGATCAAAAGAAATGTACTTTTCTTTTCTTTTTTTTTTAAAGATTTTATTTATTTATTTGACAGACAGAGATCACAAGTAGGCAGAGAGGCAGGCAGAGAGAGAGGAAGCAGGCTCCCTGCTGAGCAGAGAGCCTGATGCGGGGCTTGATCCCAGGACCCTGGGATTATGACCTGGGCTGAAGGCAGAGGCTTAACCCACTGAGCCACCCAGGTGCCCCAGAAATGTACTTTTCATTATGTAATGGGAAAAATTTTGTGGAGGGCACACAGAACCTCTATGCACTTTTTTGGGGGGGGCGGGGGCAACTCACTGTGAATCTGTAATTATTTCAGAATAGAAAGAAAAAAAGAAAGGTATCAAAAAGTAAAGGTCACAGACAGCCTGACTGGCACTCCCTACTCAGATTCTCACAGCCTTGACCACTACCCTGTCCCATGAATTTGTTCTGTGCAGGAATTTGTTCTGTGCCCCTCCTGCCTGCGGGACACTGAACACCATGTTGCACTGTCAACTGTCCTTCAGACTACAAAATCTGCTTTAGCCAGGAGCTAAAATGACACTAAGTCTGAATCTACCTCTACTCCATCACCATCACCATCATCCCTAAGACTCAGAATACATTTCTCAGAAAGTATTTTATCCCCAAATAGTTTAGTTGGAATAGCAGCTCCCCAGGCATTCACTTCTGATCTCCTTTCCTCATATAATATCCTGCCATATATCTTTTTTTTTATCCTGCCATATATCTTTAAGAAAGGGTAATGTACAAAGAAAAGATAAATGAACAAGTAGCACTTTCAAAAGGTGAAGACAACCCATCTTGCCTCACAACTGTCTAAGAAATGACTCAATGTTCTATATTAGTACATCATGCAGTTATACTTATATCTCTTCTATTTAGAACCCTAAGAGAACAATCCAGAAGAAAGGTATCTTCTCTATAAAGCATCCTCGACATCACTCACTCTTTCAACAAATATTCACTGAGCACCCGGTAGGTACCAGAAATTGTTCTACCTACTGGAGATTTGGCAGTAAAAGGACTCTGATCTCATAATGCTTAAATTCCAATGAAGCAGATAACAAGCAGAATAAGAGAATTTCAAATAGTAATGAGAACTAATAAACAGGATAAAACAGGGTGGATATGACGGGGAAGAGCAAGAATGAGAGAGGGCTCAAGAAAGAATTTTTTAGATGACATGTAAGCTGAGACTTGAATGATGGGAAAGAGACTGAGAAGATCTGGAAAAAGATCTTGTTGGGTAGAAGGGACAGCAAGTACTAAGACACTGAACTAGTACTAAGTACTAAGTACTAAGACAAGAACTAGCTCAGCATGTTTGCCAATTAAAAAAAGACTTGTGTGGCTGAGTGACAGTGATTGGGGGGGTTGGGGGGTGCTGAAGACTGATTCAAGCTGAGTTCAGGGAGATAGTCAGGAGTCAGATCATGGAAATGTGTTTTAGACCAGGGGAAAGGAAAGTGGATTTCAACCTAACAGTAACAGGAACCTTAAAGGGTGTTAAACAGGAAGTGATGTGATCTAATTTTACATTTTTTAAATTTTTTTTAAAAAAATTTATTTATTTGTCAGAGAGAGAGAGAGCGAGCGAGCATAGGCAGACAGAGTGGCAGGCAGAGGCAGAGGGAGAAGCAGGCTCCCCGCCGAGCAAGGAGCCCGATGTGGGACTCGATCCCAGGACGCCGGGATCATGACCTGAGCCGAAGGCAGCCGCTTAACCAACTGAGCCACCCAGGCGTCCCTAATTTTACATTTTTAAAGAATTTGGTGAGGCAAGAGTAGAAACAGGACCACTGAGAATGCTATTTAGTAGTCTAGGCAAGAGATGACAGTAGCTTCTTCTAAGAAAGTAGCAATGGAGATGGAAAGAAGTAGAGAGCTTTAGGATAAACTTGTTGGCCAAGCTCACAGGCCTTAACTGATGAAGGGAGAAAGGGAAAGAGGAGACACAAAGATAACTCCAAATTTAAGGTTTGACCAATGGTTCACGGTGCCATTAGTGACCAGAAACAACAGGAGAAGGAACAGACTTAGGAAGAAACCAAAAGTTTCATTTTTTTTTTTTTTTAAAGATTTTATTTATTTATTTGAGAGAGAGGCAGTGAGACAGCATGAGCGAGGAGAAAGTCAGAGGGAGAAGCAGACTCCCCATGGAGCTGGGAGCCCGATGCGGGACTCGATCCCGGGTCTCTGGGATCATGACCTGAGCCGAAGGCAGTTGTCCAACCAACTGAGCCACCCAGGCGTCCCCA
>PISX010009192.1:28200-78413 GCA_004024625.1 Mellivora capensis | reverse complement strand
TTCGACCTCCGCCGCAGCAACATCTTCCTAGGAACATCGCCAAAGGCAAGGGAAGCAAGGGCAAAAATGAACTACTGGGATTTCATCAAGATCAAAAGCTTTTGCACAGCAAAGGAAACAGTCAACAAAACCAAAAGACAACTGACAGAATGGGAGAAGATATTTGCAAACGACATATCAGATAAAGGGCTAGTGTCCAGAATCTATAAAGGACTTATCAAACTCAACACCCAAAGAACAAATAATCCAATCGAGAAATGGGCAGAGGGCATGAACAGACACTTCTGCAAAGAAGGCCTCAGTACTTCTTAGGTGTCCTCTGCCTGCCAACCCCCTCCTAACGCGGTCCTGACCCCCTGCCAGACTCGCGGGCGGGGTTCTCAGTTTCGGTTTTTGTGTTCTTCCAGATGCAGCTTTTTATTTGGTCTGTCTTGCAGCCTGCTGGCCTTCTGCCCTCCAGGATCCAGCGCTGCGGTCTTCCCGCGTGCGTCTGGTCTCCGCGCTCACGTGGGTGTCTGGTTTCTGCAGCCCACAGGGTGGGCTTTCTCGTACGTCTGCTTATCCGTTGTCTGGACGCCGCACTTGAGAAGCTGTGCATGCGGCTGACCTGGGGCAGTGGAGGAGCTTGGCTACGGGGCTTTCGTTCCCCTTCCCAGGCACTGTGGGCAGGTGGGAGCCGTCTGGAGCCTCCCGGGCCCACGTCTGCCTGTGGGTCTCTGGACTACCTGCCGGGGGTGCTCTCCCCCTGGGCAATCTTCCAAGTCTGGCCAGTGCCTGTGTTCATCAGGACCAGGTTTCGGGTCTTGTTGCCGCTGCGGGCTAGGGACAGCACGCTCGGGCTCTCCGGCCGTCGGCACACCCTCGTTCTGAGGCACATCCGGGGGCAGCCTCAGCTCTGGGAGTGGAGGCCACGGGCCTTCCACCTGCTGCCTGGAGAAGGGCCTCGGGGTCCAGGCAGGGAGAAGTGGCAGCAGAGACTGGGTGTGTGGGTTCTCAGTGCAGGTAGCCGGCAGACCTGCTAGAGGCCCGGATGTGGCTGTGGGGGAGCAGACTGTGGCCAGGAGGGCGGGATTGTCTCCAGGACCGGAGGCCGGTGCGCCAGGGGTGGGCCAGATGCTCTCCAGCTCAGGTTCTGCGAGAAGCACCACAGAGCAGCTTACACGGCAGAAAGAGTCCGCACGGTTCCAAAGGCAGGAGGGCCGGCGCCAGGGCGCCACCGGTTCGGACTCTGCACCGGTCAGACGGAAAGTCATCTCCGTGTCTCTTCTCGTGACGGCACTCGTGCCATCGTGGGGACTCAGGCTCATGGCCTAATTGCCTCTGAGGTCCTACTGGTAGTACCTTCATGTGGGGGATCTGGGCTTCACCATGCGAGTCTGGGGGCTCGTTCAGGCTGTAGCATAAATGTTGGGTCCGCGATGCTCATTAGCTCCCACAGGAGATGGATCTTCGAGTCTGGAACCCGGCGGAAAGTCCTCAGAGGGTGGGTGGTGTATGAGCCCATGAGGTCAGCAGGGGAGCCAGTGTCGACCAAGAAGGGCCCCAGCGGAACTGGGGGGTGTCCCCTTGTTAGGAGGACGGGGAGCTGAGAGGGCAGCAGAGCCACTGGGGGAGCTGGCAGGGCAGACAGGGTCTTCGGTGGTGTGAGCTATGTGGTCACGCAGCTGGAGGACACGGTGGTCACTTGGCCCTCACAGCATTTCCGTGAGTTGTGGGACGAGCCTGCAGAGGGGAAGGGGCTGGAGGTACACCCTGACGGCTCTGGTGGAGGAGGTGGCGGGGCACCGGCTGGTGAAGAGAGACCGAGAGCCGCCTCCCCTGAGGACAAGGGCACAGGGGTAGTGGGACTCCGGCGGTGGCACCGGGGGAGGAGGGGCATGTCTGTGTTGTGGGGACCCTTGCTGGCCTGGCCCCAGGTTGTCCTCAGCTGTGCAGAGTGGACTAGGACACGTGTCTGTGCTCCAGCCACTCTCAGTTCCTCTTGGACCCGGGAGCTGGGCCCGGTTCCAAGTCAGTCGTCCCTTCCTTTGCTCCCGGGCTGAGCCCGCACTCGTTGGCACCTGCCGGGGACGGCTTCTCTGGGTCCCTTCCTTTTGGGGAGGCGCATGCCTGGGACAGGCCCGGGCAAAGGAGCCAGTTCATGTAGCTGTGTGGCACCCCGGGGGACATGGCCCTCTGATCATCCGGGAGAAGCGCCGTCACTCGACGGCACAGCGTGTCCGGGCGGCTCGTGCTCACGGAAAGCTCGTCTCCCGCGTCCTGTGCTTTCCCTCTAGCCACCCCTTCGGTGTGAAGCTGCTCGCGCTTTGTAAGGAGGAGATCAAGAAATCCAAGGACGTGCAGAAACTGCGGTCGAGTGTCGCGGTGTAAGTGCCAGGATCCTTGCTGTGACCGTAAAAGGAAGGTCCAGGCAGGCGGGAGAGGCTGAGAGTTAACCTTGGTGTGTCTGGGGTTGGAGCCCTGACGTCCGTGGAGAATGTTCTGGGTCCGTCGCAGGGGGCGGTGCAGACGGCCTCCCGGGGAGGCTGGGCCTTACTTCGGGGAGTCCTCCCATGAGGCAGGTTTTCACAGAAGCGGACCCGGTTCTGCCGACCCCGGGGCTCAGACGTGTGGCAGTGGACGCTGAAGCCTGTCGCCCTGCAGGTTCTGTGGGATGGTGCAGTTCCCGGGCGGCGTGAGGAAGAAGGCCCTCCTGCAGCTGTGCCTTCTGCTCTGCCACCCGTTCCCCGTGGTGAGTGTGCTCGCGGCCGCCCCCGGGGTGGCTTCTGGGGCCCTGACCCCTGCCGGGTTTGCGTGGGGGCCCACACCTGACTAGCACCCTCGTTTGGACACCCCCCGCAGAGGTCAGGTATCCTGCCAATTCCATTTTCCACTGGCTAAAAACACACTCTTCAAATAATCCAAATGTGCCATCTTCCTAAAAGGTACAAGTGACATTTATACCGAACCCACTGGTTCTCCAAGTGGGGTCCCTGGACCCGGCTGCAGCAGCACCCCCATCAGAAATGCAGGTTCTCAGGCTGCCCAGCCTGCTGATGAGTTACCCTGGGGTGGGCCTGAGACCACCGGCCCCTTGAGCGGTGTTTTCAGTGGGCAGCTGGGGAAGGAAGCAGGTAAGGCCGTTTCCCTGGCGAGGGGCAGGTTTTCCACGAAGCATTTCGGTCAGAGCAAGGTGGCCTGGCTTCTCTCTGATGGGGAGGCTGCCGTGGGGCAGCAGGGGACAGGGGGTGGCCTGCCCCACAGCCTGCGGGGTTCCTACCCAGCTGTGGCCAGGGTCTCCTGGGGCAGGATCCCAGGTGTCACCTCCTCACTTTTAATAACCTGCATGGTGTTAAGTTCCATTCGGACCCGGGATCGTGCCTGACCCCCTGTCCCTGCTTCCTGGGCAGGATCCCGTCACTCTGCTTGGGTTCTAACGGGCCTTTCCCTCCTGATGACATGCTCTGTCCCATGCAGGTCCGGAAGACCACGGCCAGCCAGGTGTACGAGATGCTGCTCACCTACAGTGACATCGTGGCTGAGGACGTCCTTGATGAGGTCACGGCTGTGCTGAGCACCACGGCCTGGTGAGGGCGAGGCCCCTTCCCACCTTCCTGCCGGGTCAGGGGCGGCTTCTCCGTGAAGGGGGACATCCAGAGCCTCCTTTCCTGTCCCTGAGGCCTCCGCCCAAACCCTCCGAAGGGACGGGGAGTGCAAGGGTCCCAGCCCTCGATGCCTGTGCTCCAAGGGGGTGGTGACTGTGTCTGCCTGCAGGTCCCCACTGATACCCGAGGGGCTGGGCCGGCCCCCGGGACACGGGGAGGGGAGGGGGCGCCTCCTGTTGGTGGGAAGGTGCTCTGGGTGCAAAGGCGGGCGGTTCTGAGCACTAACAGCCGCTCTCGCTGAGCAGTCGCATCTCAGGCTCTTGGTGCCGACCGGGGTCGCGTCGGGAATGCCAAGAAGGGAGCAGCACAGGAGCTGGTGTGCCCGCTGGGGTTCGTGCTCGCGGGCTGGCCGTGGCCTCCAAGGGAGCAGGAGGGTGTGGAGGGCCTGACGCGGGTGCCTCTCCTGAGGGGGCCCGTGCGCCTTTGCTCGGCCGCGTGGGAAAGCCCTAGCGATGTGTTCAAACCTCAGAAAGGGCGGAGTAGGGGCCCCCAGGGCCATTGGCTTCTCCTGGGTCCCTCAGCACAGAGCTGGGCCCCGGACTTGTCTCTGGTGCAGTGGCCTGCAGGGTCTGTCGGCTCTCTGACCCGATGCAGTGGGGCGGCAGGGGTGAGGACGTGTGAGGAGCGGGGACGGGGCTGGAGGGCACATGGGCAGCGTGGAGAGCAGAAGGGTACAGCCCAGGGGTGCAGGTTCGATGGGGCACGCCGGCTACCAAGTCCCAACAGCACGTGGGGGAACCCGCCACAGTCCAGGACCGTGCTCGCGCTCAATCACGCGTGCACCCCTGCAAGGTGGCCCCTCCCCTCCTCACCCACCGTGGAGAGGTCTGGCGGTGGCCCCCGGAGGGCCTTGTGCTGTGGGCTCGGTCGGGGTCTGCAGGCTTGCATCGGCAGGCGAGGACACGCAGGATGTGTTGATGGGCGTCTCCCCCGCGGGGGCTGGAGGACAGCAAAGGGCCCTTGGTTTCGGGACTTCCTCGAGGTTCTCAGGGATGAGGGAATTGAGTGAACATTTGAAAACTGCAGAAGACGTGGTGCCCGAGCAGCTGGGGTCCCGTTCCCCAGGGCCCGCCCGCTTCAGCGCCTGTGGAGGGAGCCGTGGTTCTCCCTGCGCGGTGCCCCCCACGTGGCCCACGGCACGAACACACAGGGACCCTGCCGCCCTCTCCCCGTGGGGCGCACTGGGGCTCTCCCCGCACAGCCCGGGCCCTTTCTGCTGAAGAAATCTCCAGAGGAATTTGCAATTCGTTTTTTGATTCTAAAAGAAAAAGATAATCTTTGTTTT
Organism: Mellivora capensis; assembly: GCA_004024625.1. Lineage (NCBI taxonomy): Eukaryota > Metazoa > Chordata > Mammalia > Carnivora > Mustelidae > Mellivora > Mellivora capensis. The sequence continues at coordinate 73,484 of PISX010009192.1, read as the reverse complement.
TAATGAAAGTGATACAAAGCTTTCAAAGTCAAGTAAAACTTTAAAAACCCACCTACCCCACCTTTCTTAGTCTCAGCATTTCCGGGGCCGCGCCTCCCTAGTTTCCCCAGAAGGGTGCCAGGAGCGGGGGCTTGCCTGGTGCCGTCTGCCCTGGTCTCCCCGGCTGAGATGCTGGAGTTCTGCCACCCCGCGTCTGTAGCTGGTGACAGGCTTCCCGCGAGCCGACCGTCCCCGCCGCTGAAGCTGCTCTTGCCTGCTCTTCCCCAGGGACGCGGAGCTCCCGCTCGTTAGAGGCCAGCGGAACCGCCTGTGTGACCTCCTCGGTGTGCCTAGACCTCAGCTGGTCCCCAAGGTGAGACCCAGGGGCCCTTCCCTCGTGAGATCCCAGAGTGCGGCTCCTGAGCCTCCGTCCTGAGCTCGAGTCTGGACCGTCCCGGGTTGTACGGACTGGCGTGTTTCTCCCCCGTCTGCCCCTCGGGAGCTCTGCCGGCTCCTCGTTCCAGGCTCCTGTGTGCCTTGTCCCCCCGAGCCGTTCTGTGCTGCCGGCCCTCAAGCTCACGCCTCTCACACGAGGTCCTTGGTGCCGCGGTCTGGTTTCCACCATCACCGCCTCCCTGGACACTTGTCCCGTCTGGGGATTCTGTCACCCCTGGAGTATCTGAGGCTGCCCCATGACGTGTCCGTCTTCCGTGGCATCGGTGTGCGCACGGCGGCTGTGGATTTCGGAGCTGGCCGTCCGGGTCCCGCGGGGCTGTCGGGCGCGCTCGCAGGGGAGCGGGGTGGACTCGGGCTGTGGGTCCCACCGGCGCTCACACGGCAGCAGCACGTGCTGGGACGGCGGGACCCGCAGCTGGATCCTGGTCCTGCCTTGCTGGCCGTATTCCCCTGGTCGTGCGTCTCGACCGCGACTGCTTTCGCGCTTTCCCTGAGCGAGAACGTCCATGCAGGAAGGAGTGCTGCCCAGCTTCGTGCACAGGGGGGACGAGCGGTCCGTGTTCGTCCGGCCGGGGCGCTGCCACGGCGGCAGCCTCCAGAGCTTCGTCATGGCCCGGACTCGGGCGCCCCTGCACCGTCCGCCTCCGGGCACGGGGGTCGGGTGCTCTTGCACAGAGGACCCCCGGCCGTGAGCCTGGCGTCCTTCTGGAGGGCTGGCAGCATGTGGGGCCGACGGCGGTCATCCGAGCAGACCTTGGCCCTGGTTCCAGCTTCATGACGGGTGAACCGCGGGCTCCTGGAGGGTCCCCCGAGGTGGCACCCCAGACTCTCGCCCCCCTGCGCGCTCACACCCACCTCCAGCATCGTGCGCTCCGCTGGGTGCTGGGCTGCGGTGGCCTCGGCTCCCGGCAGTCGGCGTTTGTCCATCTCCACGTCGGGGGGACGGGGGCTCCGTTCTCCTGAGGCCGAGAAGCCGCAGCTGCTCCCCGCCCGCCCCCGCCCGTCTTCTCGGCGGTGCGCCGCGTTGCAGGCTGTGCAGAAACCCCGGGGTGCCCGTGGGCTTCGGTCTGGGCCACCGTCCTGGTGACCTGACCGCCACTTGGAGATACTCTTTGTGAGAAGGCGCCACGTCCTCAAGTCTGCTCCATCCCGTGGGAACGCGGCCACACGGATTTCTGGTTGTCGCTTACACCTTTCTCCTTGTTTCCTTACGTTTAAGGGGGACACTTACACGCGGTGACTAGGTCTGGTCTGTCTGGGTCCGCGTCAGTCACCTCAGTTCTTGGAGCGTTGAACGTGCGCTCGCGGGTTCCGTCGGGCTCCCGTCCGCCCTCTGTGCTTCTGGTCTGACCTCGCGCGTCTCTCACCTTCGCGTGGACTCGGGCGGGTTTATTCTGCCTCCGGTTCTCTCAGCGGCCTCTCCCCTCACCGTGGCTGCTTTTCAGTCTCTCCTGCTCCGGGCACCCGCAATCAGGCTGTTCCTTCTGGGTGGTGTCCCTGCCTCCCCTCTGGAGCCGCCCGGCGTGGTGGCTGTGCCCGCCCCGTGTCGGGCCCGCGGGCGGCTCCGGCTTTGCGTGAAGGTGGGGGCAGAGTCCCGGGGACTGCCCGGGTGAGGGATCGCTGCTGACGGCCTGACCCTGTGCTGTGTCCCCCGCAGCCTGGCCCCCGCTGAGGCCCCCTGCCCGGCCAGCAGGGAGGAGGAGCCCGATGACCGTCCGCACGAGACACCGGACGCGGCGCCGAGGGACCTGGCGTTCATCACCACGACGATGGCTTTTCCTCACGCGGGTCCTGGGGTGTCGGTGCTTCTGTCTTCACATCCATGGGAAGCCCGTCTATAAAGTCATGTCCTGAGCAGTCCCGTGTCTCTGTCTGACACTGAGGGGGGCGGGCGACCAGGCCCAGGTGGGCCAGAGGAAGCCCCAGCGCTGCCTTCCCTCCTCTGCCCCCCGCTCCCCCTGCCCGTTGCCATACACAGCGCACATGTGGGCATCACACGGGGTCCCGACCCCTCACAGTTTTGTGCAACCAAAGAATCCTGCCTGAGCCCCCACAGGGCCGGCTCGTGGTCGGGACCCGCCGGCGAGCGGCTGTTCTTGCAGGGTGCAGGCTGCCCTGGGGACCCGCGGGAGGTTCCACAGCTGATTCGCTTATTTCCCTAAGAAGAGCCTCTTTCCAGCTGCCCAGAGTGGACCTAACCTGAAGGCTAGCGAAGCCGCCGGGCACGGAAGTTCACCACCTCAGGGCCCGTGTGGCTGCGCCTTGTCTCTCCCCCGGGTCGAGGCTCGCATGCGGTGTCGGTGTCGTGGGCGGTGAGAGAATTCAGCGTCCGAGGCGAGGGCGATGGCTGTGCCGTGGTCAGGGCCGTGAGCCGAGGGTGGACTGTGTCTGGGCCAGTGAAGGAGCTGCCCTCGTGGGCGTGTGTGGCGATGGGGCCCAGGGACCCGGTGGGTCGTGGCAGGTGTGGGGTGTTGCTTCCGTCGTGGGGAGTAGTTTTCCCCCCGGGCTAAGTCGCTGACTTGGGGGAGAGTTGACCTTCCCTGGGCTGCACCTGATCACACCCCCTGCAGGAGAAAGTCTGGTGTTACTTTGTGGGATTCAGCGCTTCCCTCCCAGAAACGAGGAGGGAGGTCTCCATTTTATTTTATTTTATTTTAAAGATTTTATTTACCCATTTGACAGAGATCACAAGTAGGCAGAGAGGCAGGCACGGGGGGAGGCGGGGGGGGGGGGAGCAGACCCCCCGCTGAGCAGAGAGCCCGATGTGGGGCTCGATCCCAGGAGCCTGAGCCGAAGGCAGAGGCTTTAACCCACTGAGCCGCCCAGGCGCCCCGGGGGTCTCCATTTTAGATGGAAGACCAGCCAGACGCCGCGGCTGGCGAGGGTCACAGGCCAGGCCCCAGAGGACGGTGGGTGGGAGACAGGACCCGCGGCGTCTGGACCTCGGCTGCAGAAGTAACCAGAGTGTAGCCAGGAGCAGACGCGGACCGTCCTGTGAGCACACCCAGTGCCCGGGGCAACACACAGCGGGCAGCGTGGGGGGCGGCCGTGCGGGGCTGTGCCGCAGGCCGGCACCAGACAGAGAAGAGCAGGGACAAGCTTGGTGAGTTTGAGGAGCGGCTGGAAGTCAGTGTGCCTGGGACACACACGGCCACGCTCCAGACACAAAACCGAGCCTCTCCGGGATCCTCAGTGCCCGTGTGTGCTGAGCTGAGGCGCGTGGGGAGCTCTCGTCTCGGGGGCAGTGTGGGGTTAGGACGTAAGGCCCGTGTGCAGCTGGGACCCTGGGAGGCTGCGCCCGCACCGGCAGCAGAGATGACCCCGGCAAGGGGACAGCATCCCGTCACCATCTCCCCCTGCAGCTGGGTGGGGAGAGGAGTCTCCTGGAGGTTCCCCCTGAGAGGAATGGGCAGTTCTCAAAGCTAACCTGGAACACACGATCACGTGCCCGCCCCCCGCCCGTGCTGCTCCCAGACAGCGGGCACAAGCGGCCGACAGAATCCCCCGTAGGAGTGCGGGTTCCTCTGTGCGGAGAGGCTGGAAAGAACCCAAACTCATGTTCAGAAATGTCCCAAAGTACACAAATAATCACTAGCCAGACTTAATAGAAGCAAACCCCAAAACTGAGATGTTGGTAATAGCCACAAAACATTTGTTTTTGAAAGAGAAACTACCCAGAGGAGAATTATCGAGGGAAAAGCTCCCTGGATAGATTTAAACAACCAACTAGACACAAGCTGAAAAAATTACCCAGAAAAATAGAAAGGAGGCCCCAGAAAGAACCGGCCCAGTGTGTACAGAGGTCTCATGGGGGCTCGTCCCCAGATACCGGAACCCGCAGACCCGTGTGGCTGCTGCCCTGCCCTGCCCGCCCCCCAACCACAGGGCCTGGCGCGGAGCGAGGGAGGGGGCGGCCGCTGGGCAGAGCCGTGGACACGGGGAAACCATCACATCCAGGCGACACAAGCCTCGAATGCACAGCTAGGTGTCTACCTTGGGGCAGAATAATTCTGGGGCTCTTGGGGGGGAGGGGCAGACTCCAGGCTGAGCAGAGCCCGGCATGGGGCTCGATCTCCCCCACCCAGAGATCACGGCCAGAGCTGAAGCTGAGAGTTGGACGCTCACCCGACCACGCGGGTGCCCTGGGCTGAATCAGTCCTCAGCAACAACCCAGATGCCAGGAGCAACCCCCTTCCCACTGGCAGCGCAAACTACCTCCAGATGCTGCTGGATTTGTGGGAGCGGATTCGCCCCACTCGGAGCCCTTGCTCTGGTGAAGGAAGTGTGGGCGGGGAGGCTGTCCCTGCGGGGCACCTCCGTGTGCTGGGGACAGTGAGCAAGCGGCAGGTACACGACATGAGTGTTCACAGCGAGCAGAATCCGGACAAGAGGGGCCGGAGGTGTTCAGCGTAAACACAAACGCGTTTCTAGAAGACCCGAGCGCCGAGCCTAGTCCTCCTGCCTCGGAGCAGCCCCCGCTGTGCCTCATACTTGAGCGCAGACCCTGCTTCTCATTCTGACGCCCACGAACCCCACCACGAGTCCACTCGGGAGCCTTGCCCTGCCGGTGCGAGCCCTCACCTGGGGCTCCTGCCGGCAGGGCCACCCCTGCACGAGTCACTCAGGGCACAGCATGCCTGTGGCCTTGTTGCTTGGGTCCTGGGACAGGCAAAGGGGAGCCCACAACCACCCGCAGTCACTCATGGCTGATGGTGTTTGCCCTTGGCGGGTTGAGCAGTGGGGCTCCCAGGCCTGGGAGACGCAGGCGGCCAGCACACCCACAAACGTGACCCCTGCCCACGGCGGCCGGTGAGGAAACCAGGCAGTGACCCCTGCAGCCTGAGGCAGCCAGGACACGCCGCTCACTGCCAGCTTTCCTGACTCTCCCCTCCTGCAAGCGAGGACCTGCCAGGTGAAGCCGGCCGTGCCCCTGACCAACCTCCAGGCCGGCCCTGGGCCCCCGCAGCCCCCTCCAGGCCCTCGAGTCCCTGCCATCCTCGTGGGACGTCCTCGCAGGCCTGCCCCGCGAGCTCACATCACACAGCCTCTGTTCGCGGGCGGCGCCCCGTATTTCCACACGTGGGACCAAGCCCGACCCAGGAACCGTGCCCGGGTTTGCCCCGTGTCGACACTCAAGCACCCACCACGGCGGGACCAGAGCGCCCGGCAGCTGTCGTCCTTGCTGCACGGACGTCTGTCAGGAGCTCTGGCGCGACAGACGGGAGGATGGCGGTGCCCCCAGGGGCAGGAGAGCCTCGAGCCACTCACACGGTCAGGGACGCGCCCCTCGGGCTGTGGGCTCTCAACTCTGTGACTTGGTGTCCTGGCTCCGAACACACTCACGCACATGCCTCCCACGGAGGACCGTCTGTCGCGCATTTGGTGCCAGCCCTGCCTTGCCTGTTCCCCCGCAGGGCCGTGGGCCACCTGACCCTCGTGCCCCCAATCCCACGTACCTGGAGTGGCTGCCAGGGCCCGTCAGCTGAAGTGCAGGAAGTCCTGGCCTTCCCGCAGGTGCAGCGACCTCAGGTTGTCCTCAAATGCACCCCCAGTGAGGTCCTGTGGGAGGGAAAGCGTGTCTGGCTTGGTCCAGGCCTCTCCCAGCCTGCACTGGGACCCCCAGAGGCCCTCCCAAGGGGGCCTGGGGCAGAGTCGCCTGTGGCTACCTGCCAGGTGGTCCACGATGGACTGTTGAGAGGGGCGGGGGATCTTGGGGGGTGGGGACATTGTGAAAAGTTGACCACAGTGTCCTGCTGGTCACCAGTGGGAAGAAGGTGGGGGGCTGTCCCGAGGCCTACACACCTCCCAGCTCGAACTTGGGTCCCTCGCTGCAGAAGGCAGCTAACCCAGGGACTAAGGGCAGGAAGTCACCCGTTTCTGGGGCACACCGGCTTTCCTTCTCGTGCCTTGTCCAGGGCTCCCAGGACACTCAGGCTTCTTTCTGCAGGGGCCTGAACCCAGACTCGAAGAGAGATCAACAGATCCCTTCCTGCCCCTCCCTTGGCTCCGTCCCTGCACTGGGAAGAGCACGGGGACACGGGGCACAGGAACGACCATATGGGGACACTCTCCATGGGCATGGCTGCACAGGGATGGCCACATGGGGACACGCCGCATGGAGAAGGCACCACGGGGACGGCCGCACAGGGACACGCTCAGGTCATGATCCCAGGTCCCGCTTTGGGTGCCCTGCCGGACTGGGCCTGCCGCTCTGCCTACTTGTGCATGCTCTTTCTCTCAAATAAGTTTTTTAAAGGGAAATAGCTTTTCCTGGAAGAATCTGTAAAAGGGCAAGTCTCATGTGGGAGAAAACACTTGCCACTCCAACCGAGGACGGACTGGCCAGAGTGGGCACAGCCAGAAATCAGCAAGGCTAGGACCGAGGGCACCTCCGGACTGAGCCAGGGGGTCTGGTCTCAGGAAGGTGCGTGCACAGAGAGCACCTTCGGGGACCCTTCCCATCTGCTCCGACATCACAGGAATGTCACGGCTCCGCCTACCTTGTTGCCAGGCCGGAAATGACCAGGGCCCACGGACGATGGGATGGTACCTGGGAGTGAGTGAATGCGGTCATCCAGCCACAGGGGCCAGCCTGACTTGGGCAAGGAGACTGCGGTCCCCAGGGGGGCCGAGAGCAGCGTGCCCCCTGCACCCGTGACCTCAAGGGAGGTAAAGCCTCAGGACGGCCTGGAGACGGGACCACGGTGCTTAGTCAGAGGTGCTTCTCAGCCACGCTTCTACCCGCCACAGACCCTCGTCTCGGCCAGAGCCTCTGAGGAGCCCCTGGAATGGGCCTTGAGTCTGGCACTTAGCAAATTCCCCCCAAAATGCTGCTTTTCCAGAAATGCAGCCCGTTTTGTGAGGGCACCGTGGCAGCCTCTTCTGGCACCCTGGGCGGCCTCCCCTCGTAGCCCACAGCTCGACACAGGTGGCCCAAACCAAGGACATGGACATCTGGCTCCATGTCAGACGTCCGTGATCCCACAACTGGGGGCCTGGAGCAGCCACACGGTCCTCGCCTGACCCCCTCCGTGGCGGTGGTTGGCACTTACCAGCTTCACACAGATGACGAAGGGGGGCCGGGCAGCTCGGAAATGCAGGATTGGAACACGAGGCTTAGGCCTTTCCTGAGAACAAGAGGTCTTGTGGGCTGGGGTCCATGCTAGTCCCACAGGACGCCCTGCCATGCTGGACCTGCACGCTGACAGGGCACCTGGGCTGACCCCTCACCCCTACCCAGCTCCGGGGTGCAAAGCAGGCACACCTGGGCCAGGCGGGGACACAGGCCATTCTGGGTTCCGAGATCCCCAGCAAATGGGGCCACCGCTGCTGGGCCTGCTGGCCTTCCCCAATGAGGAAGGCTCTGGGCAATGGCTGCTCCACATACCCTGGGTCAGAGCTGGGGTGGTGTGGACAACCCATGTGGGACGAGGCCCTTCCTGGGGCCCTGGGCCCACTCACCTGGGAGTCCTCGTGGCAGTAGAAGCCTTTCCTGATCTTGTTCTCGTCCACGTCACAGAAGGCAACCACCTGGGGGGCGCAGAGGACACCAGCCTCAGGGATGGGAGACGGGGGGACGGAGCTGCTGGCCGGGATGGAGGTGGTCGTGGGGGGAGGGGGGGTGGCGGCCCACCTTGCGTCGTGCCGCAGCTGTCAGGCTGCGGTAAAGCCGGCGGCCCTGCCTGCCCGCGTTCCAGATGGTGAAAGCTGCCCAGCGCGGCAGGACCCGCTCTTCCAGGAAGCGGACACGGTGGGTCCAGATGGTGGTCCTGGCGGGGGAACGGGGCAGGTGAAGCAGATGCGGGGCCCCGAGCTGCTCCTAGACCTTCCTCCCCACCCTGCCCCGCGGGGCCTCTTCTCTCCAGAGCTCACGAGGTGCTGCCGCATGAGTGAACGGACCAAGCAGGGTCGCGCTGCCCCCCCCCCCCCGCCCACGTGGACCCTAGGATGTGCCCTTATCACGTCCATGGACTCGGGCCTCGAGGGACGCCAGGCACAGAGCCCGGGGAGTCCGATGGGGAGGCAGCCGCCCCTGTGTCCAGTGAGCCCGGGGGAGCCGTCTCCTGCAGAGATGCCGGCTGGGGACCCCTCCGTGGGCCCCCTGCTCTGAGCAGACGTGGAGGCCCGGCCCCCGCGGGGCGCCTCCGCACGCCCCACAGGGGCCAGCACGCTCCACTGGTCCTGTGCAGTGCGGTCTCGCGCACAGGAAGGGCCTGGATCGCAGGCAGGAGAGCATCACTTAAGAATGTGGAGGGTCGGGGGCGCCTGGGTGGCTCGGTCAGTTGAGGGTCTCTGACTCTCGGTTTCCGCTCCGGTCACGGTCTCAGGGTCACGCGATGGATCCCCCGTGGGGCCTGCGGGGACTCTGCTTCAGGCCTCCTCTTCCCTCTCCCCCTGCCCGCTTGTGCGCTCAGAGAAACAAATCTTTACAACAAGCTGGACGAAGGGTGGAACTTCTCCGGGGGCAGCGGCCCAAACCCGACCTGGACGTGACTCCCAGAGACACCTCAGCACGCGGGGCGCCTGCCATTGCGCGGAATTGGCCATGCCCGGGGGCACCGTTCCGAGGCTCCCTCGGCGGCACCGGATCCAGTGACCCGCGGCCGTTCCCAGGCACCTCAGGGAACCGTTCCTCCGGGGGGCTGGGGCCTGGCGGGGCACCCGGGGTCCACGGACGCGGTGGCTCCGGGCAAGGGGCCGGCAGGCGTTCCGACAGCGGCGCCGAGGCCGCGCTGGGGCTGGTGCGCGAGCAGCTCCCCGGTCCCGGCCCTGCACAAGCTCCGGACCGTCCGGCCCACGCCGCTCGCCTCCCGCACGGCCACGTCCAGGACGTGGAAGGAGTTGAAGGACAAAGGACCAGCGACCGTGCGCAAGGCCTGAGGCTGAGGAAGGGACAGGGAGCTGCAGGTGAAGTCCCTGCTAAGGCTTCCGCCCTTCCGGGACGGCCGGTGTCAGCAAGCGCTGTGTGGGGTCCGCCCCGGGGTCCCCACCAGCCGAGGGGGGCGCGGGGCCACATGCGGCTCTCGGCAGCGGCTCCCCCTCCGTCCCCGTGCCGACGTTCTGTCAGCACAGCGTCCCGACCCTTTCAACAGTGCCGGCCCCGCAGCGTGCGGTGCGGCTCCCGAGGTCCCCAGGAAATCCCGCAGGGTGGGGGCGGGGCCTGGTCTGGAGACGCCCGTGACCGGTGACCGTGACCGCGCGCCCAGGCAGCAGAGGAGCCAGAGGAGCGGCCGCGGAGCCCCCGCCCGGGAGGGCCGTCTTCCCCGGGAAGAATCCTGTCTTACCAGCTCACGTAGTTTCTGTGTCGGATTAAAATCTTTGCGCTGCCGTGAGTGGCAAAACCTCACGGGGTAGTGACGAGCTTTAATTACAGCCTCAGGCTTGTTGAGAATCACGTTTCTTCAAACTCGCCGCCCAGAAGGCCTCCGGGGAAAGCGCTCCCGGTCCGCTCTTCTGTTTCAAACCGAGGACGGTCAGCACGTCCGCCACTCCTTCCGACGCTCTGCCCATCGTCGTGGGGCCGCCACGTCCCCCCGCAGGGGCTGTGGCGAGCAGGGCGGCTTCCTCAAACCCGCAGACCAGCCTCCCCAAATGCGCCCCTGCACCCCAGCCCCTGGAGGTGGGGAGGGGGGCTCCGCCCCAGGCAGGACGGCCGCGGGAGCAGGTGGCTCCTGCGGTCACGCGGGGAGGGCAGCAAAGCCGAGAGGCTGCACAGAGCAGCGGTTGCCCGGGACAGAGGCCGAACGGCACCAGGGACACAAACGAGGCTTCTCAACAGGCAGTGCGTGTTGTTCGGGGAGCCCTGACACACAGCGACGTCTCGGGGACCGGGCGTGGCGAGGAAGGCCACGGACAGCGCGGGCCTCGGCGGCGGCGGGCGTGGGAGGGTCAGGCCTCGGGGTCGGGGTGCCCCCGGCTCTCAGAAGGCGGACGTGCTGACCGTCGGTTTCTCAACAAGCCTGAGGCTGTAATTAAAGCCCGTCACTACCCCGTGAGGTTTTGCCACTCACGGCGCAAAGATTTTAATCCGATGCAGAAACTACGTGAGATCACCTGTCTCGTGTTGTGGGTGGCAAAGCCTCACGCTGCACAGCAAGCTCGCAACATAAAAGAGACTGATCTCCTGCAAACGAGATGACGGCGTGCGGGGACGAAGCCCAGTTGCCTGTGGCCTGGTGCTTCCGGGACACACAGGCTCCTGCCACAGCACAGGCCCCTCCAAGTCCTACGGTGAGATCCCCTCAGTTTGCCTTCAGGGAGCCTCACGTGAGAACACAGACAGGAACACTCACGGTGGTGACCCAGGAGACCCCCGAAGTCCCACACCCCACGGGTCCTAGTTCTGCCCCGCTCCAGTCACTAGCGCCAGGCACACCAGCTGGGACTCCTGACGCACTGGCTGTCACTAGGAACAGCAGAGGCGAAGCCTGGCGGCTTCCTGTGCGCGCACGCCCTCGGGCCCCCTTCGGTAAGCGAGTCCCTGCCCCTGCGGCAGCCGTCGCGTCCTCTCCCTCGAGGCCGAGTGCCGTCCACCATGACCTGCAGCGCTTCGGATGGACATCGGGTGGTTGCCGGTTCTCGGCAAGGCTCACGGCGGCTGAACGGCGTTTCCACGTCTTTTACGTGAAGCACCTAGACACGGGACTGCTAGGTCACAGGGGTATCCGTTTCATTAATAGAGAAAGTGCCCGTTGTCCCAGACAGGCCGTTCCACTGACACTCCTGAGAAGGGCGTGCGGCCTTTTGCCACCACCTGGAGTCGGCAGATGTTAACTTTACCCTCCTGGGAGGTGTCCAGCTGTTATTTATACGTGACGTCTGCGGCTGGGGTTCTTCACGCGCCTCCCGCTCGCTTCTCCCTCAGACACAGACTGAATGTTCCCGCTCAGTCCGCCACTCACGTTCCAATGGTGTCTTTTTAGGAACCCGTGTTTTTAATTTTGGTAAAGCTCACTTCATGACTTTGTAAGTGGTTAAACATTCTCATGTCCTTGCTGATCCCAAAATTGTGAAGGTGCTGCCTGAGTCCCTCTAGAAACTTCCGATTCCAGCGGTTTCTAGGTTTCTAGGCTTATATCCGAGATCCCACCAGAGGAGGGTTTTCTATATGGCACGAGACTTGTTCTTTCCTTCTTCTTTTCCCATGTGAATATCCGGTGGTTCCACTTGTTGAAAGTATCTTTTTCCATTAAATGCCTTTGGAGACATTGTTGAAAATCAACCTATTGTATAATTTTCAACGTATTTCTGGATTCTCCATTCCATGGTCTCTCCTGATGCTGTTGCAGTTTCCTGGGCCCTGTGAGTTCCCAAAGTTTACTCTTTTCGAGGTTGTTGAAGTCATTCTGGGTCCTTTAATTTTGCATGTGAATTTTAGAATCAGGTTATCAATTTCTGCAAAGAAGTTCAATCCACAGCTCGGTCTCGGCAGAACTAACATCAAAGTCACAAAATCTTCCAACCCATGAAAGGGATGTCCCTCCGTCCCTGTTATGGGTTTTCTTTAATTTACTTCTGCACTTGCTGTACTTTCCAGAGGACATGCACACCTTCTCACGTTTACCCACAAGTATTTTTTTGGTGCCATAATACGTTTTTGTTTTTTTTTTTTAAGATTTTATTTATTTATTTGACAGAGATCACAAGCAGGGAGAGCAGCAGGCAGAGAAAGAGGGGGAAGCAGGCTCCCCGCCGAGCAGAGAGCCCCATGCGGGGCTTGATCCCAGGACCCTGGGAATATGACCTGAGCGGAAAGCAGAGGCTTAACCCACTGAGCCACCCAGGTGCCCCCATAATACATGTTTCTCAATTGTGTTTTTTTTTTCAGTTATTTGTTGCAAGTGTATAGATTGTGTGTTTTAGTGAACTCCACAAATTTTGGCATACCATTTTAATTTCAACAAATTAAATTTTTTTCTGATTTCCTTTCTGATATTTTCCCTTGGTTGCTTAATTTCCAAATATTTTGGATTTTTTAAGATGTGTGAATGACTTCTAATTTAATTCTATGTGGTTACAAAACACACCTTGTGTGATTTTAATCATTTGAAATGGATCCAGAGCTGTCGGTCTTGCACCTTAAAGGAACATGTTCTGCAGCTGAGTGTCACGTTCTGTGAATGCCGGTCGGGCCGAGGGGCTAGTTCCAGTCCTCTGCACTTTGCAGGATTCCCTGCTTCTCTCAGTCACTGAGATGGGCCCCCAAACCTCCAACTGGAATTGGGGAGGTTAAGTGATCTGTAATTTGCCGACTTCTGTCTGGTGGTGTTCATGGGCTTGCAGACCGAGGAGACACACAGCACACGTCAGGGACTGCTCTGTCCTCCTGTGACGTGATCTCTACCCTGTGGTGCCGATCACACTTGCACGGAGTGAGCTGTGTGACAGCAGACCCAAAGAACGGAGGTCCGGTAAAGCTACCGTGGAGAAGTGCGGACTTAACAGTAAATAACCAAAATCAAGTTCTTCAGCTGAAAACAAAGAAGCTGAATTTCAACACACGTGCAAATGCCCAAGGACCTCCTGAAGCAACCTGGGACCCTGAGCCGACGCTGCACGACACAGGGGAGGTGGACGTCAGAGCTCCCCCAAACGGAGGCTGCCCCGCGGGGAAGCCACAGACTCCTGAGGGGTCACGCCCTCCAAGGAAGCATAGCCAACCCCACCTTCGAAAGATGAATGTGCACCCCTCCCCCCCGTCCCCAGAAGCAAGCAGTGTCCAACAGCAAGGCACCAAGGGGTCACGTTTCTCACGGTGACTGACACGTGACACGCACACACAGTTCAAGCTGAAGACACAACACCCTTCCTCCCCGTTGCACACCCGCCGCCCCAGCAGCGTGCCCCAAGTGCACACCGGCCCCTGGGGACATGCGGGCCGGCAGGGGAGGGGCAGAGGGAGCGACAGGCCCCCTCGGTGGGGGCAGAGAGGGCACACGTCGGGGCTCCCGTCCCCTCCCGGCAGCAGAGAGCAAGACTTCCAAGGAACACCTACGTGTGGGTTCTCTTGCCACAGAAAAGCAGAGACCTGCAGCCTCTGTCCTGGGAGCCCTCGTCCACACGCCCCGAGACAGCCCCCCGCCCCCCACGAAGGCCACAGGCTCTGCACGCCTGGCCCGGCCCTGCGCCCAGATTTCCTGCCTTGTGCGAGAGACCTGACCCCGGGGACCAGCGTCGGCAGCCACGCCCTCAGCGGCCCCCACACCACCTCTGGAGCCCCGGGGCCCACATACTCGAGGACAGAGTGGGTGGCGGCGTCTGGGAGGTAGCGGTAGAGGAGGAGGCTCTGGTCCACGCGGACGACCCCGCCGCCCTTCCTGAGGTGGTTGTAGAAGAACAGCAGGTCCTCGGGCACACCCTGCAGGGCACAAAAGACGCGTCACCCATCGCTGGGGTTTTTGACAGAAGACCCGCCCGTGGCCGACGCTTCCCGCATGTGCGTTACTTGTGGCCCGGCCGCCGAGCACGTGGAGCTCATGTCAAGGCCGGAGGCACTGGTGGGAAGAAGTGGGGGCCGGAGGGACGGCCAAAGCCCCCAGTGTCACTGTCGCGTGTGGCCGGCAGCCCGAGGACCAGCCCTCCCCACTGACGGGGTCTCTCTCTGCGGGCCCGAGAGCTTTCTTGGGGGTTTCCCTGGCTTGTGAGAACTCAGCCTCCGGCCTCCCACTAGCCCGGCGGGCGGCCGTGCTCAGCCTTGGCCACGGAAGCCGGACGCCAGACGCCGGGTCTGCTCCCTGGACTCTCCCGGCTTCTGCAGCAGAAGTCAAGGTGCGGAGGGGTCCGGCTCTCGCTCACCTCCCCGGCTGTCCCCAGCGCGGCTCTAGGGGTGCGACCGCAAGCGGAGCCGGCAGTGCAGGGGCCCAGTCCCTGACGTCGCCAGGAGACGCGGCTCCAGGCACAGGCTGGCGTCCTGAGCGGCACCACAGGGCAGGGACAAAGCAGACGAACCCGGGATGGAGGCCGCAGCCTCACCGTCCCGAAGTCCACGGGAGGCGCAGGCAAGTGGAAGGGAGGAGATCCCGGAACACAGAAACTGCGACGGGAGGAAACCTCCACGAGCCGGTACCTGACAGAGAACACCGCCCAGCGGGAAGTGGGCAACGGATGTGGACACGCCATAAAATAAATGGCCAATCAGCACACGGAAACCCCTCGGCACCCGCCGTCACCCGGCAAACGCAAACGGACACGGGAAGTCTCGGCCACGGCAGGGCCCCTGGGCTGCGCAGGGAGGGGAGGGCGGGCGGCCTCCCCTCGGCTCTTCCCATCGGACAGAAAACGCACGTTGGAAAAGCGTCTGCCGCGTGGCCTCCCTGGGCCTCCGGTCCCCCTGGGGCAGTGACGAGCCTTCTCCAGGCCTTCCCACCCAGGCCAGCTCAGAAACAGCAAGAGCCCTTCTGTTACTTTTCTCTGCGCGTAAGGGCCTCCTGGGGGCATTCAGATTTCTGAGCCTGATGCCAAGGCTGCTGACCGCGGCTGCACGCGGTCCTGGGCCACACCCGTACCCACCTCCGAACCTCAGGCTCCCGTCCCCCACCTTTCCTGATTGAAAAGCTGACCGCCTTGCCCATTCCGGCTCACCACTGTCTCGTGCCCCCGGCCCCAGCACACTCGCAGAATCACCAGTACGCACCCTGGTCCCCTGTTCCGTCATTCAGCACCTGGACTGCTTCCTGCTGCTTCGGCCACTTGCCCTTCTCTCCACAGAGGAGGAACCATAGGCTCTTAGCCCTGGGTAGACCCCGGCTCTTCACCGAGGCCCAAGGAGAATCACCTGAGGGTCAGTCCCCAACGCCCGGTTCTCAGGGCAGCTGTGCTCCCCTGGGAACCCGCTCCCTGGACAGCTTCAGCTCAACTGGTTTCTCTGGGAATGGCATCAAAGAACGATGGACACATTTGATGTCCTTCTCTTGGTGGTGGGCTCTGCTGCCATCTGTGATCTGCCTCCTTACGCCCCAGCCCCAGCCCCGTCGCAGATCTAGTCCCGGCCCCTGACCCCTTCTTCCTGATCCCCAATCTCTGGTACCTGGTCTCTGATTTCTGACCCCTAGTGCCTGAAGTATGATCTCTGGTCCCTGATCCATAGTCCTGTAACTCTGATTGCTGGTTCCTAGTCTCTAGGTTCCTGGTCCCTGGTCCTCAATCTCTGGTCCCTGAACTCTGATTTCGGTCCCCGATCCCTCATCTCTGATCTCTAGTCGCTGAGCCCCCATACAAAGGGATGCATGGGCTTTCTTTCCCCCCAGGGGCTTCTTCTCCAGGAAGAATTACTTTGAGCTGAGAGTCTTGATGTACTTTGAATTCTGAGACTGCTCAGGGCTGCGAGGTAGGGTGTGTCAGATCTTTAGATCAAGGTTTCCCAGGGAATGTCTCCTGATGACGGTTTCTGGGCTATTTTCTACAGAAGAACATGAAAGCATGGATTCATGGTCCAACAAGGACAGTGGCTTTCCGTAGCACCTGCCAGAACGGGGGAGACCTGCTGGGGCTTCCCTCCACCAGGCTGCTGTCGCACCACCAGGGAGAACTTAGCTGTGCCATCTCTCTGGCCGTGGCACCTGCTGCCCCTGGTGGAGCTGAGGCCCCTGGGACTGGGGGTCCCGGGGCCCGGGGGAGGGTTGTGTCACATGCGTACAAGTTCTCTCCATTGTATGGATTTGGTGGAGAAACAGGAGCACAGGGATGGTGCCCAACACCCTAAAATCATGAGTCAGCACACATCCGTGACAACGTGACCTGGTCTCCCATCCCAGCAGGGGTGAGACGGGAAGACCAGTCAGTACAGGGTGGGGTGACCCACGTGCCTGTGCGGGGTGGCCAGGCCAGGGCCAGGAGGAGCACGGTTGGATGGTGGCACACGTGCTCCCTGCTCGGGCCAACCCTGGGAACGCGAGGTGCTGCTGGTGGCAGCCTGCACGGCGGGGAGACCGGCTTGGGGCAGGCCCGATTCCCGTCCCACTGCAGACGCTGCTGGCCGGTCCCCCGCGGGCTCTGGCTGGTAGATGTGTGAGAACGGCTCTCCTCCTGGAGGCTGAGTCTGGGCAGCTGTGAGGGACTCGGTCCAGCATGGGGGGGCAGGGGAGGCCTCTCCCTCCAAAATGACAGGCAAGGAGGAGGCTGGGTGGGGTCAGGATGGGGCTGGACTTGGCCCTGAGCTGAGGGTCCATGGGGCCAGCCCTGATGTCGACAGGAGGGAAGCAGGCTCAGAGCAGAAGGGGCTCACAGCAGGACAGTGGCCAAGGTTCCAAGGCCTCCCAGCCCAGGGTCTCCAGAACCCTGTGGCCCAGACCCTCTGCCGCCTCTGTGCGTCCAGGCTCCCTCCTGCCCCCAGCCCAGCAGCTGGTGGGGGTGGTGGATATGGGGCCTCACCCAAGCCCAACGGCGAAGGCCTGATGAGCCCTTCACACACCCACTCTACCTCCTCCCACTGTGGAGACCAGACCCCACGTTCTCAAAGCCTCATTTAAGGGAAGTTTAAGGGAAAATAAACAAATGGACCCTAAACTTAACTTTTTAATTGGGTGTAGGAGCATTAATTGTAAGACTGTGGGGTGGGGCCGAGAGAGCCCAGGCGAGAGGCTGGGTCCCCATTTCTGGGGCACACGCTAGAGCTAGAGCTCAGTGTGCATAGCATGCAGGTGGCCCCACAGGTAGGATTTAGAGGAAGAGCCCAGCCTAGTTTGGACAGAATGCCCAGGGCCACCTGTCCCTCTCCTGTAGTCACCCGAGGCAGCACGGCTGACGGCTTTACACCAGGATGAGACGCCTGGGGCCTGGGCGCCTGCGGCCCTCACCCAGAAGTCCCCAGCGGGTGCCAGGGCCCCAGATGCTCTCGGGGAAGCTCAGCCCAGCCCAGCTGCAGGAGGGCTGGGCAAGCCTTTACAGAAGATGTTTCTGAAGCCTTGGGTCCCCGGAGGGAGCACAGTACCCACAAGTGGGTAGGCCGGGGGACTGACACCCAGGGGATGACGGCACCTCCCTGACCCCAGAGGAGGGGGCCCACAAGGGCCCACACTTACCTGCCCGCCTTCATCAAATGGGCCCACGTGGGAAAACCATGCTCGAGAGCAGAACCAGGTGGGCATAATCACAGTCGGGCCATTGGAGGTAAAAACCTAGAAGCAAATACCAGAAAATAACAACTTGTCACAAACAATGTATAATTTATTTTCCACAAAATGTAATTCAGAAAGTGATAAAAGAATTTCCTCTTCTCTGTAGGAACAGACGTTCAAGGGACTTTACAGCCAGACCCACCATATGGGGGATGGCGGACGAGGGGCCAGAAGAATCAGTGGCTCCACCTGGGTCCTGATTCTGATCCTGGGTGAGCGCTCGCCGACTGTGTTCAAGGAGGAGGCCCCCCTGCTTTTGACAGACGGTAAAGTTTCACATGAAGACCAAAGCAAGAAAGAACTGCCATGTTCAGATGAAAGGGATGGGATCCTCCAAAGACACGAACATCGAAAACTGAAGCAGCAGCAGAAGCGATGGCCAGACCCACGAGAGGCTGGGAGAGCGCTTAAAACAAACACAAAGCCCACGACGTCCCACAAAGAAACACAAAGGTCCAGAGGGTCAGCGAGCTCCGTCCCACGCTGCGCGAACTGACACCCGCCCGTCCCAGTCTTCCACAAATGCAGGCGGTGGCAGGGAGCACTTCCTGCCTCATTCTGTGCGACCAGCTCTGCCCGGATCCAAAGCCCGTCAGAAATACCACAAAATTGTGGCAGGACCCCTAGGAATACAGCTGCAAAAATCTTCAACAAAGAACGAATGAACAGAGTCCATTGTTGCAGAAAAAGGGTTCTAGAGCATGACCACGTGGAGTTTACCCCAGGACGGCAAGATTGGTTCGACACACGAAGACACAGGCGATGTGACACGCCATATTCGTGGATAAAGGATGAAACCGCACGACCATCTCGACAGATGCAGAAAAAGCATTTGACCAAACTCAGCGCCTTTTCATGACAGAACTCGTCCACCTGGGACTAGACGGGCCCCTCGTGACCTGTTAAAGGGCATCTGCAAAGCCCCACCGTTGATGCCGTATGAAAATGCTGAAACACTAAACGCTTTTCCCTGAAGATCAGGGACAAGACAGGGATATGTGCTCTCACCACGTCTAGTTGACCCTGTGCTACAAGTTCTAGGCAGAACACTTAGGAAATAAGAAAAATAAAAGGCATTTTATAATACTTTGGGAATGAAGAAGTGAAATGGTCTCAATTTGCAGACGACACAATCCGGTAAGTGTAAAACCCAAAGGCGTATGAACACACACAGTCACCCTTGAACTGACAAGTGAGTTCAGCAAAGGTCCTGGACATGAGACTCACATACAAAACTCAACTGTATTTCTATACACTCGTAATGAACAATCCAAAAACAAAATTAAGAAAACACTTTGATTCACACCACCACGAAAAACACACTCAGAAATAAATGTAACAAGACTTGTGCAAGACTTTACACTGAAAATCATGAAACATATTTTTTAAAAAGATTTTTTATTTATTTATTCGACAGAGATCACAACTAGGCAGAGGCAGGCAGAGAGAGAGGAGGAAGCAGGCTCCCCGCGGAGCAGAGAGCCCGACGCGGGGCTCGATCCCAGGACCCTGAGACCATGACCTGAGCTGAAGGCAGAGGCTTTAACCCACTGAGCCACCCAGGCGCCCCATGAAGCATCTTTGAAACAAATTAAAGACCTAAATAAATGGAAGGACATCCCATTTTCATGGGCCAAGAGAGTAAATATTAAGATGTCAATATTTTCCAATTAATCTACAAAATAAACATAATTCCTAACACAATCGCAGCTGTTTGCTGTTGTTGCAGAAAATGATCAACTGTGGGCAGTGGCTGTGCCCGCAGCGGTCGCCCCCCCCAGGTAGGGTCGCCCGGTCCGTGGGAGCCAGGCTTCCTGCAGGAGCGGCAGCGGGCCGTGCCGGCGCCTGGAGGCCCAGAGGGTGGAGAGGGAGCTCCATCTCCCTGATGGGAACAAATGGTGGCAGGAAGGCATCACGTGTCAATGGGCCTGGCTGGCGGAGAGTGGGGCCCAGGACACGCGGGCACTTCTAAAGGATAAAATCTGGACTCGGGCCAGTGGCAGGTCACGGGCACGGCGTGAGCACGCGACGCCCATGAGAACAACGTCCATGAGAACAGGCCAGATCCTCAGTTCCACGCTGGATCCAGAATCCAGAATCTCGGACAGTCTCTCCCTCAATTGTGCGGCCTGGAAGCGGGTGGAAATTATGCCGCAGCCTGGGGCCCCGTGGGAACCAGCTCCCCCCGCACCCCCCGCCCCCGCCGTGGCCAGGAAGCGTTTCCACAAGTTCTCAGAGCACCACTGTTTCGCACAACACAGGTGTGAACTGCGTGGGTCTACGTACACGGGAATTTTAAAAAATAAACACAAGACAGTGCCGTAAACACATTTTCCTTGTGATTTTCTTAGTAATGCTTCCTTTGGCTTGTTTCACTGGAGCGCCACAGACACACATGCGATACTGCCGTAACGCTATGGATGAGGCTTCTGGCCAACAGACGGCTGCTAGCAGTTAAGTTTTCGGGGAGTCAAAAGTCACGCACGGATTTTCCTGCAGAGTCGGCTCCCTGAAACCCCGTGCTGTCCGAGCCTCGACTGTACCTGGGCGGGGTGTCCGCCGTCCCGTGAGGACAGGCCCGCCTCCTCCCACAGGCCACAGAGCAGACACCCACTCTCCGCGGCAGCTCCCTCCGCCGCCTGGGCTGGCTTCCGTGACGCTCGGGGAGGATGGCGTCACCTGTGTTTGCCTGGAGCCTCCCTGGCTCTGTGACCCCTCACTCCAGCCCACACACGTCCACCCCACGTGGACGGCTGTTAGCAGTTCTTGGGAACGGTGTCCACCACGAACATCACTGGGCTTCCTCTTTGTGGGAAACACCAGTGGCCTGTCTGACCGTCTCATAACGTGCATTTTCCCGGGGACAAGGGGCATGCAGAGCCCTGAAGCACACGTGCAGACACTCGTCACCATTTTACACAAAACGAGGCAGGTTGGGGTGGTTCCACGAATCTGTGCACATGCGGCAGGACTCAGAGCTGTACCTCGAAAAGGGGAAAACAGCCAGTTTTATTTATTTTATTAACAGCTATGTTAACCTGGGGACAGCTAAGTGTTCTCACTTTTTAAAGATGTTTTTTCCAGACACCTGTTTACAAAACAAACTCCGAGACACAGAGTGGGGCGGCCAGTCCCGAGTGCTCCTACTGCTCTGCCAACGGGGAGACGGGCCAGTGAGGAGAGACCCGCCTGCAGCCCCTGCTCCCCTTGGGGGCCTCCTCTCCGTGGGGACGACAGCGGCCACGGGGAGAGGAGACACCCACTCGCGGAGTTTTCTCTTTGGAAACTTGCGAAGAAATGAGGCCAGAGCGGGGCTGAGGCTGGGCACACGGGCCCTGTTCCAGGCACTGTTCCCGGCACTGCAGACCCGCCCTGTAGCCTGTGGGAGCCCAGAGGTCAGGCGGCAGGCAGGCCAGCAGGATGGGGCCTGAAGGTTCAACAGCCTCTCAGAAATCCACCCGACTACAGTTCCAGACGCCCTTTAGACTGTGAGAGAATCTTGTTTTAATTTGATGCTGTGTGGGGTGTATGGGGGAGGGGGTGCCCAGTGGGCAGTCAGCTGGGACCGGCAGGGGGGCCAAGGAAGGCCAGTGATCACTCTCCCAGCACTGGTGTCCCCTCCCGCTCATCGGCACCATCTCCGTGGACACGGGCTGCTGTCAGCACCACACATGGGGCTGGTCCGGCAGACACACAGCTCTGGAGGCCGGTGTTGGAGCCCCGAGAGCCCCCTTCTGCCAGGGAGCCACCTTCTTCCGCAAGCTCTGCTGTCACTTCTGACAAGGCCACTGGTCCCATCACAGGGGCCTCACCCCCATGACCTCCTCTAACCTGATCGCCTCCCAAAGGTCCCCCAATTCTGCTACGTTGAATGTGGGGGACGCAAACATGCCGCCACGACAGGCACACCCTTCATCTCCAGTGTGGGGGTGCTGAGAGCGCTGCTCCGTGGGTCACCCCCAGGCCCCTAATTGCCCCCAAGCTCCAGAGCATCTGGCTGCCCACGGGCATCTCCCCTTGGTTACGGGACTTTTGTAGTTTCACTAAAGTATGCAGCAAGCTACACACGCGTATACAGTTGGAGAAACTCACCCACGTGTGCACGCCTGAGCCGCACACCACACTCCTGGTTCTGAGCTGGCCGCCCCTGCAAGCTTCCTGGTGCCCGGGCCGCCCCCCACCCCCAACAAAGGCAACCGCTGGTTCACTTTCCGTCACAAATGGCGGCCGGCATTTCCTGGGTGCTGCGCAAACGGGGTCCCAACGCCTGCCTCCTCCTCTCTGGTTTCCTGCGCTCAGTAAACCGCACTTGCTTTTCCACGCGCCTGCTGATGGGCCTGCAGGCAGCCCAGGGCGTGTGGTCCCTGTGCAGATGGAGCACGTGGCGGGGAGCGGGTATGGGTATGGCAGGTGCAAAGCAGGAGCTCCCAGAAAACGGCTCCGCTGCCCAAGTTTCTTTCTGCTCCAGCCGACCCTGGGCTCCGCTCCGGCCGGCCACATCCCACAAACACTGGGTACCACGGCCTTTTTCATTTCAGACTGCTAACAGGTGTGTGTCTCACTGGACACACCATACCCTCCTAATGACCCCCGGGGCTGTGCTAATTTGCCATCCAGACACCGAACCCGATGGAGCATCCGTTCAAGTCACTGGTCCCCTTTTTACTGGGATGTTTGTGTCCTTAGACTCCGCAAAGCTCCATGGAACTCTCCCAGTCGGGACTCGAGGCCTTTGCTGGACATGGTCTGAAACCACACCCCAGCCTCCTGGTTCATCCTTCACAACATCCACTGGGCTGATGAAGCCCACCTGCCCCAGTGTCCCTCTCGGGGCCATGGAGTCCGGCAGGGCTGGCCTCGAACTCTGCTCTTGTCCACGTGGATTTCTGCTGTTCTAAATTTTTGCATTTCCAAAAGATTTTGGAATAAGTTGGTCAATTTCTTTCTTTCTTCTCCTTTTTTTTTTGAGTTGGTCAATTTCTGCGAAAAGCCTGCTGGGGTAGTGACGGGGGTCGTGGGTGGGTCTGGGAGGACTTTCATCTTCACAACACCTGTGTGCCCTGCCCGCCTGCACGGTCTAGGATCGTCTCCCATCACAAGACCCTCGGGCCCCTCTACAAAGACCCCTCTCCTACATATGGTAACATTTCCCAGGGTGTCTGGAAGCGGTAGGGCCTTCTCCCCATTCCTCACCTGGGGTCAAGGGAAGCGGGTGCCAGGGGCAGGGAAATCTGGCTACAATGAGACACAAGACAGCCTCACGGGCGCTAAAATCAAAGACTGACACCACCAGATGCCGTCTCAGACACGGGGAAGGGACAGCAGTACGGGTGCCCCGACGGTCCGCACAACCAGCCGTGCCGCCCTGGGTGTCCCAGGAAAACAAGAGCCACGTCCACAAACCTGCGAACGCTGAAAGCACAACGGACAAAGCCCGAAGCAGCCCAAGTGTTATTCAACACGAGAGAGAGACGCCGTGGAACAGAGCGCAGGGGGCCTCCCCTCGGCAGCTCCGAGCACAGCCATGAGTGGACAGATCGTGGTGGCCTTCACAGAGTCAAGGAAGGCAACCTTCATGGACACAAAACCCTAACGGCAGGACTTCTAATCTCTAGAGACAGAAATCAGACCAGCGGGCCTGCAGCTGGACCAGCTCCCTGGGGTGGCCTGTCTGGCTCTTGGGATCAGGGACTGCCTTGCTTTCTGCAAATCGGGGTTTTGGTGTGTTGGGAGGGGTTCGAGGCGTCCCTGGAGTCCAGGGGCTCCCCACCCGCAGACCGACGGGCCCCCGAACACCAGCATTTTCTAGCAGACCCAACAGATCAGTCCCCACAAATGTGCTCCTTCTTTGACTATAAGAAAAAACAGGTTTTCATAATGCTATTTGGGAACTTTTGCAAAGCAAGACCTAGGCGTCCTGTTTTCAACTCCTACTTAGTGAAAATCCACAGGCCTTTTCTGGTAGGTTGCCTGTAGCCGAACACCTGATGCCTAGTCCCCAAGCACGTGGGTTTCGGGTGTGGGAGCTGGGCCTGGTGGACAGGCAGCGAGCGTCACACACACAACTCTGGGGGCGCCTGGGTGGCTCAGCGGGTTAAGCCTCTGCCTTCGGCTCAGGTCATGGTCTCCAGGTCCTGGGATCGAGTCCCGCATCGGGCTCTCTGCTCAGCGGGGAGACTGCCCGCTCCTCCCCCCGCCTCTTTGCCTGCTAGTGATCTCTGTCACATAAATAAATAAAACCTTAAGCAAACAAACAAAAACCATACATACAATTCTTAAGATGTAGTCTAAAAAAAGAACATTATATATATCTCGTTGGTATTTTTCTATTGATTATGTGTTGAAATAACATTTTGTGTATATTAGTTAAATAAAACATATTATTATAATTAAACTCACCTACTTCTTTATACCTTTTTAATATAACTATTGAAAAACCACTAACTCTATTTTGGCTTGCATTTTTGGCTCATTCTTTTTCTTTTTTTTTTTTTTTAAAGATTTTATTTATTTATTTGAGAGAGAAGCAGTGAGAGAGCATGAGCGAGGAGAAGGTCAGAGGGAGAAGCAGACTCCCCGTGGAGCTGGGAGCCCGATGCGGGACTCGATCCTGGGACTCCAGGATCATGACCTGAGCCGAAGGCAGTCGTCCAACCAACTGAGCCACCCAGGCGTCCCTTGGCTCATTATTTTTCTATTGGCCAGAACTAAGTGTCTGTCTATAAAGCAATCGATCTTTCTTTAGAGATGCAGACGGTTGAAAGAAGTAGAAGGAAACACACAGCAAGGCCCATCTGGGACGGCGGTCACCTCTGGAGAGAGGGAGGGCATCTGGGAGCAAAGAGAGCACAGGTCCAAGCAGAACGGGCCGAATGTCAGCCAAAGATGTTAATAAGGGAGAAAGGGGATTATTCACACCTTTAGACCAGGAAGTTCAACAGCTCAGATAAAGTGGGCAAACCCCTTGAGAGATGCCAGTTAACAGAAATCCAAACAGTTAAACAGTGGAATTCGTAACTTAAAACGATCACCGGTGCATTCTACCAACCATCAAAGCAGGGGAGAACAGCAACCTCACGAACCCCTTCATAAAATAAGGGAGGGAAGCTTATTTCAACCCATCTCAGAAGGTCAGCGTTAGCGTGCAGCCGAAACCAGACAAAAATGCCACGAGGAGACCACAGCGCGCTGTCCCTCGTGGACAGAGATGCACGAGTCCCTCGCAGACCATCGACAATCTGATCCAGACACACGCCCGTCTTGACCACGATGTGCTGATCCTACACATTCAAGTTTGGTTTAACATTTGAGAATCAGGAAAAAATATCCTTTTAATAGATACAGGAAAAGCATTTGACAAAACCCAACACCCAATCAAGGTCCAAGGTACCACCTCTCAGAGCACCAAGAACAAAAGGAATTTACTCAACCTGCTAAAGGCCACCATCTCGTTTGCGGTGAAAGCCCGAGAACCGGCCTCTGGATCGGGATGGCGACCGGAGAGCCCATTCCTGTGGTGGCCCGGCAGTGCGCCAGCTCTGCCCGGAACAATAGATGAGGCCGGACTGCGCATAGAAGGGAGAGCGAGGCCGGATCTAAGGCGAAACCAACCCTTACCTCACACCACACACAGCATTTACCTCAAAGTGGACGCGAGAGCTAGAATTACAAAACTTCTAGAAGATGTACATAGGGAAATGCTTGCAAGTGGAGCCTAGGCAATTTTATAAAACAGAGCAAAAATATGCAAAATGAAAAGGACAGCCTGGATTTCATCCAAACTGAAAATGTCACCTCTTTGAACGATCAGGTAAGAAAAGAAGGGACCAACCAGGGGCTCAGAGGGAACGTTCGTTCACGTGTCCATCGGGCACACCGATCTGGTGAGGGACGTGTTTCTGGAGTCCGAGAGAACCCTCACAACTCGGTAAAAAGGGGAAGAGCCATGGTGAGCGCGGGGCCTGCCCAGACGCCCCATGGAGGCGTGAGGGTGAACGGCACGACGCGTTCCATGGGGGACGCGAAGACCAGGCACTGGCAAAGACACGGGTGGGCTCACCGCGGCCCAGGCTGGGGCCGAGGCTCTGGGCTGTGGCAGTCCTTTCTGAGGGAACCTTCCGGAGCGTGCTAAGAGGTCCACAGTCAGAGCGGCTGGAAAGGAACAGCCTTGCACCCGTCCCCCTTCACGGGTTCCCCGGGCTGCTGAGCCCTGGATGGCCACGCCAGCCCTGGGCACCACGCTGGCGTTTCCCTCCCTCCAACCACGCGGGCCACGGCGCCCCCCCGCTGCACCCAGCAGACACCTCCAGCGCCTGGAACAACGTTCTTGCCCAGACACCATCTCCACATGACCCCCACGTGCCATCTGACCACTCTCTGCCCCGTGTTGGCTAGTCCTGGCCTCCTGCACATGTCCCCCTGCCCCAGGCGCTTCCCGAGCACAACCCCCAGACACAACCCAGGTCTGAGATGCCTGCAGCCAGCCGCTGACCCGCCTGCCAGCTTCTGGACTCAGGCTCCCGGGAGGACAGACCTGCCTCTGAATCAGGAGGGCTCAGAGGCCGCCCCGCCCCGTGTGGGCACGCTAGGCCTGCCATGACCCCGGACCGAGGCTCACGGGCCCACCCAGGAAGCTTTCCTGCGGAGAGCAGGGCCACCCGGCTCCAGAGGGGCAGCTCAGGGTGCTCAGCTCGGCCAGCGGTGCCTGACGTGATTCTGTCCTCCACGGACCGGATGCCCCTGGCCAGGCCTTGTGTTTTTCACCCTCAGGAACTAAAGCAGAAGGGGTGAAGACCAGCGACCCTAGAGGTTGTCTGTGGGCGCACACAGGGGCTAGGGTCAGCAGCCCCACATGGCGGACTCCCAGAAACGCTGGTAGCCAAACCAAACACCCCTGCTCCTCCTAGAGGAAGGGAGTTCAAGAAAACGGGGTTTCAGATTTCAGAATGTCTCCGCCAACCTGGCCGTTGGAGCGGTAATGGCTTTGGCTGCAGGATGCATGTGGCATGGACCCGGAGATGGCCCGAGGCCACTGGGGTAGGAGCCACGGACGGTGCAGTGCCCACGGGCCACAGGCCGCACCTCGCTGCCGCCCAGCCTGTGGGTGCAGGGCCCTCACTCCGTGACAGCGGTTCCTCCTCCGGGCTGCAGCACCTAGTTTCTCGGAGCTATAAGCCCTTCGTGCAGGCAAAGACCCGTCTGGGCTCCCAGGCCCGGGAGTCCCTCGGTGGCACAGCCAGCACAGGGCACGCAGGCCACACGCAGGCACTGGTGGTCCTGTCCGTGGGCGCAGCAGGCAGAGGTGGTCGGGCCAGGCCAGCTCCAGGCACCGTGGTCGGGAGATGACCTCTGCCCTTTCTCACACAGGATGTGGGCATTGGCATGTGTGGGGTCTGTGCGGAGAAGTACAGAGAGTGTGTGTGCAGTAGAATGGTGTGCACTGGGGAGCCGGGGCTGCACGGCTCAGTGCAGAGGAGCCTGTCGGGGCGACAGTCGAGAAGGGAGTCCTGGAGAAAAGGCCGTCCCGAGTGCTGGGTTCCAAGCACACCAGGAGCTCTCGCTGACGCAGGTGCCCCAGGACCAGCTCTCCCCAGATGCACGTCACATCTTTGCCACGGTGGACGGGGCAGCTCCTGCTGCTCTGGGCCAGCGGGCTCCTCGCGCCACTGCTGCCGGCCCAGCCCCTCCCCACGGCCGCTGGCCCTGCGCGCCGCACCGACGAACGCTGGAGCTCACAGGCGCGTCTGGGCAACAGCTATCCTGGGTGTTTCTCACTGACAGCTCTTCCTTTGTTTTATCCAGAAAACACAAGTACTCAGGGTGACATGAGAGTTACCAGCCCAGCTCTAAACCTATCTGCATGTCAGAGAAACCTTCACGTGTTTCCTTGCCCTGTTCAAGCAAGCCTGACACATCACAACGTGAACTAATTCGGCGTAAGGTAAAAATCACTCTCTCCGTCGTGCTTACAGCGAACTCCCCGAGGGCCCGAGCTCAGACACCCCCTGAGCCCTTCACACCCCACGCGGTCTGGCGTGTGTGTGGAGTATCGTTCCAGCCGCCCAGCCTCTGCCTCTCGAGGCTGCTCCCTGGCTCTGAGCTGCACATCCTACTGGACCCGGCTGCTGCTCTCCAAGGTAATGCAGGAGCAGGGAAATTTGCTTAATAAATGTACAGCTCCCACTTTTCTCGAAACGTGAAATTCGGCCCCTGGTGCCTCGTCTGCCAAGTGGTAAAGCAGGTCTGGGAAGGAAACTTGGCCCTCGGGTGACGGGGGCTCCGCCGGCAGGAAGGCTGACGGCAGGAGCAGCGAGCCTGGCATGGGATGGGGAGCAGAGCCCCTGAGCCTGCCTCCTGCGGGGCTGCTTCCAGACCCCCCCGATCCCCCTGGCTCTACCACCTCCACCCCTGCTGCGTGCACAACACCTCTACCCCCAATGCGTGTGCACCTCCACCCGTGTGTACCCATGCCTCACCCCTGCTGTACGCACACCTCCACCCCTGCTGGGGGAGTGCCTCACCCCTGCTGCACTCCTGGGGCTGCACTCCCCTGGCGGCCGGGTTGGCTGGCGTCTGTTCAATCACAAAGTCCAGATTCAGATTCAGATGCAGAAACTAGCAATTATTTCCACGCTAGGGTTAAGACGCTAACGTGCCAGCAGCCTCCATCACCCGTCCACCTAGAGAGAGAGGATCCCAGACGCGTCACTAGTTGCTCCCCCCCACCCCGCTGTGGCTGTACGTGCAGTCGCCTCCAAGCTCATGTGTGGCGTTGGGCCCCTCCAATGGGCTTCTTGTTTCAATTACAAGTATGTCCTTTCTACAGCTGCCTCGTGTTTTAAGCTAATTTCTATCTTCCCGGAGATTCCCCTGTACGTCATTCTCAACGTACCTCCCTTTAAATTCTGTTCCCCTTAGTCGCCGACAGTGTTTACAGAGAGGCAGTCGCCCAGGGGTCTGCTGCGCCCACCATCTGTGCCCACGCGGTGGCAGGTTCCACGATGGCTTTTCTTCCCCCAAGCGAGAGCGGCACCTGGACACTGCACACGCCGCAGGCTTAGCCACCCAGTGACGCTCCCCACACCTCAGGCCCGTGTGCAGGCTGCGGGGACAGGCTCCAGGTTTCCCTCTCTGTGCGGCTCTCACGTCTTCCTTGAGCTCACCTGCGCTCTTGGGGGCAGTCTCGGGTCCCTCCTGTGTGGCCGTGTGCAGACCCCACAGTGGTCCAATTTCCAGATATCTCTTGAAATTCTGGGGTGTCTGCTGGCCTGCTTCTAGCCCCAACCAGGGCCCAGCCCCAGGTGCAGGGACCCCAGGCCAGTGTTCTCCCCAAGGGCAGGGACGCCCTTCCCAGGATGGACGGCTGAGAGACGGCGGCCCCGGGAGGCAGGTGAGAGTTTGCGGTTCTGCAGACAAAGAGGCGCGGTGCGGAGGGGCAGCTCGCTCACGGGGGTGGTCTGAACAGCAGCCCCACCAAGGACCCTTAAGGGAGGGCCTTCCCACGCGCTGTGGGGCCTGATACCGAGCGCCCGCGTGCACGTGGCCTTTCCTCCGAGCTCCCGGCGGCCACAGAGCAGATGCCCCGGGTCTGGGTGGGGAGGCCCTGGGGGTCGTCGAGCCCTGAGCGGGGCTCCCGGCCGCACTGCCGGCCGCTGGACCATCTGGGGCGCCGGGAGCCACGCGGAGCCTCCTGCCGAGGCCGTGGCCAGGAAGGCGGAAGAGGCGGCGGGTGGAGGCGCGGCGCCCTGTGTGGGTCCGGCCACAGCGGCGGGTCCAGCTCCGCCGACAGCAGGGCCGGGGACACGGGCGCGCAGCTTCGGGCTCGACACGACGCTCCCCCTGCGTAGACGACCAGCGCGTTTGCCATCTCGCCCCCCAGGGGACGGTCCTGCAGGGACAACCTCAGGCCGCAAGACCCCCAGTCCTCGTCCGCACGGCCACTGACCGGGTCCTCGCTCGGGGACGAGCTCGTCCGCGTCCTCCAGGCCCAGCGCACCGCACGCCGTGCCCCTCGGGAGGAGAAGGCACAGGACGCCCCGGCCCCGCCCTGGGGGTCTAGTGCGCAGCCCCCGTCCTGCCCAGACCCCCGCCCCCGCCCCCCGGCCACCCGTGAAGCGGGCAGTGGGCCCCGTTCGTCCCTCTCAGCGCCTTGCGGGGCATCCCCGCGACTCACCCTCGGTCCCTCAAACGTTAAACACAGAATTATCATATGAACCTGCAATTCTACTCCTGGGTCTGCCTGCGGGAATCGAAACAGGGACACAGACAAAGCGAGGCAATGTTCACAACAGCCAGAAGGTGGAAGGAACCCAGGGACTATCACAATACAAATGGGTAAGCACGATGTGGGGCAGACAGTACGTTCCCATGATGAATATTGTTTAGCTATAAAAACAACAGGAATCTGACACTTTATAACATGGATGAACCGGAGATCATTAAAAGTCAGACGCACAAAGAAAGACACTGTTCAGAGTATCTGGAAGAGGAAAATTCCTCCAGAGGGAAAGCAGGCTAGTGTACCAGGGCTGGGGGAGGGTAATGGGGAGTCAGCGCTGGGTGGGGACAGTCCCCGGCAGGGTCACCAAACTGAAATTTCTGAGATGACAAGTTGTGTTGTGTATGTTTGACCACAATTTAGTAATTTCTTTAATGACAGAGAAAAGGAGAGGGGACCATCGGAGCAGGTCAGAGGAAGTGGACACAAGCAAGGACGTGGCAGCTTGGGAGGCTGGAATCGGAGGAAACAGGAGGAACCAGCCCTGCCCACACCTTGATATCAGACTTCTGACCCCAGAACTGTACGTGAATAAATCTGTGTTGGTTTTAAAAAAACCAACAACACCCAGCACGCCACAGCGGTGCGGTCAGAGCCAGGAAGCGTCCCTGTGCAGAGCTCCTATGAATTCTGGGCACCGAGCTGCTGGCTGCTGGGCAGGAAGTACGGACACTCACAGAGCGAGTCCCTGCCTCAGCCACCGCACCAGCCTCTTCAGGCTGACGGCTCTGAGGGGCTCTTGGGTGGGTGCAGGCTGCATACCCAGGACACACTGACTCCCGGTGGCCAGGTGAGTGCAGGAAACCGTCCTGTTCTCACCAGAAGCCTGGGAGGGCCCCCACCCCCACCCGTGTCCAAGGAAGGTGGCAGGGGCTTGGGGCCACACCAGGGGCGAGCCTGACACAAGCTCTTCTCAACCTTTCATCCCCTTCTGAAAGGACAAGGGAACAAAACAACAAAAATGGAACAGAAAGAGGAAAGAAGGCGCATTTCCTTTGGTCCCATCAGAACAAGCCACTTGTTTTCAAAATACAAAGGACAGATCGGCTCCTCGAGCTCTTCTCTGGTTTTGCTTCCCACAACCATTCCTTACTTTTCAAAGACCCCACGGGTCTCCTACAACTTACACCTGAGAGGCTGTGCTTTGTCTGGGCTCCGGTATACTCGAGACCACAGGACGCCTGCTTCCCCCAGACCGGAGCAGTCTAACCACGCGACAGCAAACGAGCTCCTGGAAGTCTCCCCATTTATTTCAAGGGCCCTTGCCTGCCACAGTTCTCCAGACTGGACACACCTAGCTCCTCCGGAAACGGTTCATGCTCATTCTTTACTTCCACTAAACTGCAAACAGCAAAGGGCCATTCCATAACACACGGCTGACACCCAACAAAGCTTCTGAACGAGGACGAGGCCCAGAACAAGGACAGACAACACAAACCCGGGACTGGGACCTTCCAAACGGTATGTTTCTCTTTCTTCTGGAGGGAAGTCGGGTCACCATGGCGGGTCCATCTCCCCTGGAGGAAGGCTGAGGCTGGCTCCCTGCAAGTCACCTCCTTAAATCACTTAAATGACCCACAACAGACACCTGCTGTG
This sequence comes from Mellivora capensis, assembly GCA_004024625.1. Classification (NCBI taxonomy): domain Eukaryota; kingdom Metazoa; phylum Chordata; class Mammalia; order Carnivora; family Mustelidae; genus Mellivora; species Mellivora capensis. The sequence continues at coordinate 42,062 of PISX010009192.1, read as the reverse complement.
GTTTTTCTCTTCCACTGGGATCGTCCTTTTTGCAATTCTCTAACAACTACTGCCCTCCTGCCCTAGCTAAAGTTAAGTCACCATGGGGTCAGGTGCCAGGTGAGCACGGCCTTCTGCTGACCCCACGGAGCCCTGGCTGGCCACATCATTCAAATAACAAGTTCAAGCACTCAAGGAAGACAAACAGGTTTGCCGAGTAGACTTGTTTTTCTTTAAAGGCCAAGTGAGGGTGGGAGGAGGTAACAAATCTTAAAATTTTGAGGAAAGGAGTTTTCTTAGGAATTATTTCCACTCATCCCTGCTATGCGACTTGAAGGCAAGTCACCGATCACTGCAGCAGACTCTCACGGATTCCCACGGCCGGCAGCAAGGACGGCAGGGGCCATGTCTGGCAGTGACCAGTGCCTGATTTCTGGCTCCCAAGGTGCCCTGGGAACACGTCCCATAGGCACGCCCTTGAACTCCCCTGACCCCACCGGCTGACTGGGGCTCTGCGGGACGAGAGCCATGCTCCAGGCGCCACATAGTGAGAGCAGGAGCACAGAATCACCCGCTGCCCAAGCCGCTGGGCCTGCTTCTTGTGAGCGAGAGCATGCTGCACAAGAAGGTCACGCGGCTAAATGTTCTGAGAAGTTGTCACTGTTCGGAGAGCAGTGTAAGGGCCAAGGCGGTGAAAACAAGCCCCACTCTCTGCCCACTGCCATGCCTCAGGCTCCCCTGGGGCAAGCGGTGCTGATGAGCTCGGCATCTGGGTGGCTCCTTGGTGCCACAGGCCAGCACAGCTGCCCAGCTCAGGGTAGACGCTTTTTCTCCAAAGGGCCAGGTTTCCCGGCCGCAGCCTCCACACCGCAGGCGCTCAGCTCCGCCAACCTGAGCAAGGACAGCCATCACCACCCACAAACAAGGGGGCAAGGCTGTGCACCTTCAGAGAAGACGTGGCCCTGAGCCCCAGTCTGCCAGCCCCGGTCTAACTGGGAAGGAGCACAACGTTGGCTTCAATTTGATCGGAGCTTCTTCTTTGGTTACTGATGCCTGGCGTAGGCTAGTATCGCCCCTTCATCTCTCTCCCAAGCGTAGGGTCTAGGTGTAAATGAGGTACAGAAAATTGCAGAAGTAGCGCCCAACACTCAGGATTCTTGGAAGCAGATGCAACAGACCCAAGAGGCCATTCTCGCTGCTACTTTCTACACTCACCTGCTGGCGGTGGACGCTCAGGCCCCGGCAGAGGGCGCACGGCCTGCGCGCACCAGGAGGTGGAACCGCGGACCCCGAGCCAGACCCGGACGCGCCATGCCGAGCCCTTCCTCCCCGAGATGGCAGAGCCGCCACGCGGAGTCCGCGGCCCTGCATGCAGGCCCCTTCCCTCCGCGGAGCCGGGCTTCCCACCCGACCGCTGCCGTCCGCGGACTCCTTGCTAGATTGGCCCGCAAATCCGCCGGGACGATTCAGGAACGACCACAGGAGGCGCGCACCGGTAAGGGGGAAGCGCACGGGGGAGGGAGGGAGGTGCGCAGGGCGCATGGGGGCCGCACCGCTGCAGTGAGAAGTCCCAGAAGCTCCGGGCTCTCACTGATTCCCTTTTGATTTTGTCTCCTTCTGGTTCTGATATGTCACCAACCGAAAAATCAGATAATCCAGTTTCTTAGAAGTTTGTCAAAAAGAAGGAGTTCCCAGGAGAGACTCGGGGGGGCCCATGCTGCTGTTCTGGGGACCTGGGGGTTTGCTTTTGTCTCTCCCCTTGTTTTGCCAGCAATGGAAAGTGCACTTCCCAGAAATTCTATGTAGTTCCTTCCAGTGACTGCAGGAACACACACACGGAAACAAGCCCGTCAGCTCTGGCCGCCCTTGCCCAAAGCAGAGTCTGCTCTCACAAAAAGCTCAGGACCCACAGATGCTTACTGACGGGCCTTTTTAGATGCTTTCGGTACTCAAAAAAGACAAAACTATGGATTATAGACTTAAAATGAGTTCAGTTTGTATTCAGAACGGAAAAGCCTTGCAGTTAAAGGAGAACGAAGCATTTAATGAAATTCGCAGGCTCATTAGTGCTATCTTACCAGGAAGTGATACGAATTCTTCTCAGAGAAGAGCAGAGTTGTATGACTCATTTCCAGATTCCTGTGGTTTCTTATCCTTACTTCTAATTTGTTGGAAGACTATCTTTAGACAGATAACAAATGTTCCAGTATTCTGACACTTTAACACCCACATAGCAACAAGAATAAACTCTGATGTTAGATCCAAGATCTGTGGCTTCTGGGTTTAATAGAGAAACAGACATTAATACAAAGTTTCCCCTCTCCATAGTATGTTTTAGAGAAAGCAGTCAGTTCTGTGAATTTGTACCACAGATACACTTTCTGATGCTCCTTTTAAATGAAAAAAAAAAAAAAAAAAAAAAAAGAAAAACAGTCCAGCTTAGTCTATTTCCAATTACCTAAGTTTTTAAGTGTCACGAGTGGGTTAGGATTAGATAAAATCATTGAACTATGAAGGACAAACTTTCAAGGGAAAGGCACACAGAGGTAGATGAGTGTGAAACTTAGTCTCTTTATACAAGGAGGACCCGAGCGTCCCCCATGGACAGCATCTCTGTCACCCAGAGCCCTCCCCCCACACCGTCTTCTAAATCAGCCAATGGAGACCGTCACGCGTGTTGCCAAGTATCTTCACATGAGCGGGTCAAAGAATGAGCCTGGATATTGTGCTTAAACCCTTGAATTCTGTGAACAAAACTGAGGTAATGAAGCTGATAGAGGCCACTGGCCTCTGGGGCATGACCAGCCCTGGGCACCCCTGCCATGTGGATCAGGAGGGGGCCCTGGCGGGACCAGGGCACCAGCATTGCTCACCAGGCCTGGTGCTGACCTGCGGTGTAGGCTGAGCCCTGGACCTCAGAGGCCAGCCGCCTCCGCCCCCTCCAGCCCCTGCTGCCAGACCCCAGGGTGGGGGGCCGGGAGGGGTCCGGCCTTGCCTCCCCTTTGGTCTGCCTGATTCCGGAGATGCAGGCCCCTTGGGAATCACGCTGCTCCCCACCTCACAAATGAGATCAGCTTAGAGGATGAACACCAGCCACCTCACCTGCCAGCCTATTCCCCTCGGTAGGGTGGTGGTGGTTTCTGCCCCCGTGGCACTGACCAGTGGCTTAGAGAACATCAGCTTCTTTCAGTTTATTTTTGAAAAACGTCAGACTTTATCGTCCCTTAACTTGATAAAGAAAAACACTATTTAAGAGAACCCTGCCTTAATTATTTCTATGATGCTTAATGCCCTCGACTCAGAACTTGGATTTCTGGCTGCAGACGTGCCCACGGCATGTAACCTACACCCTCGGTGCTGGGTGACACAGCCCCTGCATGACCCACGTTCTACCAGAGAACCCAGCGCACAGGCTGAGAGCCGACGCACACAGCTGCCAGAGCTCCAGCACTCGAAGAGCGCCATGTCTCCAGACCCTCGCTGGGGCTGGGCAGGGCCCGGCCCTGCCAAGGAGCCTCTGGGTGCCCCAAATCAGGGCCAGAAGCTTTCCCACTGAATGTGGAGTCTGAATTCCCCAGTTAGGAATATGAAGCCCTTAGCAGCTCTTCACTGAGTCAGCTGTGATCTTGGTTAAGAAAAACAAAAGCCAACCTGAGTGTCCTGTGTCCCTAGAAAGGCCCACATTCCAGAAGCCCCCCAGGCCCACCCTCTCGGGCGGGAAGGGCCCCCAGACTGTGGGCTGCCCCCAGACTGTGGGCTGCTTCTCCACGCAAGGCAGGCTCACCACCAGACCCTTCGCAGTCTCTGCGACTCTGGGTCACGAGGTTTGACCCCTTGAAACCACCCTGCGCCCTTGGGCGACTGTACCAGCTGCCGGGGAGAAGCTGTTATGCGGTGCCCCCAGCAGCAGCGCCCCGTGCCCCACAGGGAAGGGACTTCTCTGCTCCAGCGGGAGAGCCACCAGGGACAGTTAGGGCAGCGGCACGGGCAGGTAGGAGTGGCACCCCGGACCCATGGCCTGGAGCCACCTCTGCAGGCCCCACCCTCCCATGGCCAGGAGCTCCCACCTCAAGGCCCCCTCGTCCTGTGAGGGGAGGGTGCAGGCTGCGCGGGGCCCACGTGCTGGCTGTTCTCCTGCCTGTTGGGCTTTGGGGCAGCTGGAAAACAAATCTCTCCCGCTGGCATCTAAAGAGGCCATTCGTGGGATCTTCATCTTCTCAAAATGTGACAAGTAAGTCCACATGCAGAAGCACTTTCTGTGTGTGCGTGTGTGTGAGGAGTAGCGTGTACAAGCTAGCAAGGCGGGTCAGTTACAGAAGCAAACTCCAGGGACTCTAGCCCCGCGGCAGCCCTGAACCTGAGACCAGAGCACGCAGTCCCGCTTCCTCTGCGGGTCCCACCACCTGGCCAGCCCCACCCAGAAGGCGCGTCTCCCTCAGACCCTGCTCCAAGGCAGCCTGCCCTGGGGACGGCCCCCAGTCCTGCCCCAAACCTGGGCCTTTCCTGGACGCCTCTTCCCCTCCCCAGCCTCCAGCCAGGCCTTCCTCACCTGCGGGCTCCGGCTCCTTCCCAGGCCACACCCACAGGTCAGGCAAACACATGGACTAACAGCTCTCAGGACGTCCTGGGGGGGCTCCCGGATGGGGGCAGGGGTACCTGAGTAAGAAGCTGGTCCGGCGTTAACTGGTTGATCCACCGTGTGTATCGCTCAGTGGAGTTGGGGGGCTCTCTCCTTACTTGGCAACCGATAATCTATGAGACAACAAGACAGAACTTAAAGGACAGTCACCGTGGGCTGACAGGCACCCACACCTATCCACAGACGTCTCACCTGGCGTGAGCTGGCACACCCAGCAGGGAACTAACAAAGACCTGTATCTGATCGGGCTGGGAAAACTTCTGGGAGGAAAGGGGGAGAGGGAGATGCAGGGTTCAGGCTGGACCCCGTGATGGACGGTCCTAACCTGCCCGTTCCAGCAACACCTGTGAAATCACCCCAAGTTAGAGCCGTCGCCGAAAAGCCTTCCCCCTTAAGGCATTCACGTCACAATGATCTGTGCACAAGGTCAGACGTCCAGCTACCTCAGTGGGTCTGTCCTGAACCATGACTCAGGCAGACACGAGGGGCGGAGGGCGAGGGAGAGAGGATCTCAAGCAGAATCCCCGCGGAGCAGAGAGCCCGACGCGGGGCTCGATCCCAGGACCCTGCGACCACCACCTGAGCCGACACCAAGAGTCGGAGGCTTATTACCAAGCACCACCCAGGCACCCTAATAATTAATTAAAATTATTTTTTATTATTTTTTAAGATTTTATTTACTTATTCGACAGACAGAGATCACAAGCAGGCAGAGAGGCAGGCCGAGGGAGGGGGAACAGGCTCCCCGCGGAGCAGAGAGCCCGACGCGGGGCTCGATCCCAGGACCCTGAGATCATGACCTGAGCCGAAGGCAGACACTCAGTGATGAAGCCCCCCAGGTGCCCCCCGATAATTTAATAAGGAGACTGACCCGGTGATACAGGTCTTAGCGACCACTCTGAGAAGGAGAGAGTGCAGGTCAGGGTCGGCTGCTGGCCACACCCGGGCCCTTACGGGAGCCCTGTGACCCTCACCTGGGGGGGGGGCTGTGCTGCTGGGTGTCCCCCCAAGGGAGCAGCTCCTTCTGCTGCGACGGGCCCAGACACCTACAGTGGGGACCAGCCTCAGCTCTGGAGGACGGGACCCTCCACCTCGGAGCCGTCTCCCACGACATCCCAAACACCCGCACACAGACCGAAGCCAAAGTGTGATGCTGTCCCCAGGTTTTGAGCTCTGTTGGAGGGGTGGCAGCGGCCGTGGGGGGCCCGGGCTGCCCAAGCAGGTGTGTGTGCTCTCCCTCTCCTTCTGCCCCCCCCCGCTCATGCCCTCTAAGATAAATACATAAGTAAATAAACACATAAAAAGAAACCGTCAAAAGTTCTGCCATGACTCTTGAATTCCTTAAATTCAGCTGTTTATAGCACATCTGTGTGGTGATTAATTTATATTAATGCAGGAACGCTAATGAAGACATAAAGTTTTTGCCTGGGGCACCTGGGTGGCTCAGTGGGTTAAGCCTCTGCCTTCGGCTCAGGTTGTGATGCCAGGGTCCTGGGATCGAGCCCCACATCGGGTTCTCTGCTCCGCGGGGAGCCTGCTTCCTCCTCTCTCTCTCTCTCTGCCTGCCTCTCTGCCTGCTTGTGATCTATGTCGCTCTAATAAATAAATAAAATCTTTAAAAAAAAAAGTTTTTGTTTGCATAATTTTGTGTTCGGTTCTTTTAATGAAACTTTGTTTTTTGTAGTGCAAATAACACAGATATCCCTGTATTTTTTTTTTTTTTAAGATTTTATTTATCTATTTGACAGACAGAGATCACAAGTAGGCAGAGAGGCAGGCTCTCCACTGAGCAGAGAGCCCGATGTGGGCTCAATCCCAGGACCCTGAGATCATGACCTGAGCCGAAGGCAGAGGCTTAACCCACTGAGCCACCCAGGCACCCCAATCCCGTGTATTTTTTACATGGTTTCTCCAATGGTAGTTTCTTCAAAAATCATGTAAGTCTCCCCAAGCAGGGACCACCCTCATGGCACCTTTGTGGCCGTGCCCAGTGCTCCCGGACAGCCGCCGCCTGCCTGTCTTTCCGAGAGCACGTGCAGCCAATAGTTAGCAGAACGCTCGGGATCCTGGACTGTGTGTGATCTCTGCAGTCTGGAAACTCTCAGTCTGTACGGCAGCCTGGGGACGTCCTGGGGACGGTCTGGGGACGTTCTGGGGACAGCCCAGGGATGGACGTGGACTCACGCTTGTCGGGTGCTGGGCAGCAGCCTCCAGCTGGAGCCTCACCCTCTGAGGCATCATCACGTCGTCCTGAAGTGAAAAGCACAGTTTAAAGTCACGTAAAGCAACTCCCACAGACAAGAAAGAAAACGACAGAACACGTAACAGTGAAATGGGCAAGAGATGGGAAGAGGCGGCCCCCCTGTAAGTTGGTGGGGAGATGTCGGCCATCCTCGCAAGGGCACGCACTCTGCCATTGGCCCTGCACCCAGAGGGACTGGGCGTCCAGCAGCCTGAGGACATGAAGCCCCAGGACGCAGCCACGTCACCCACCAGGGAAAGGAGTCCAGCGCCTGAGCATCAGAGGGCCTACGGACATGCTCCGAGCAGCAGCATTCACACACAGGACCGGCCGCTGTCGGGGACGCCAGAGCGCAGAAGCCAGCAGTGGCCGTCACCACTGAGACCACGGCACAGAGACACCCACACAGAAATGTGCTGAGCCAGAGATGCAGGACGAGACACGTCCTATCACACACTTACTTAACAATTAACCGTATTGTCTAAGAAATGCACACATTATGCAAACTATAGAGAAAAGCAAGAATAATCCTGAAGTTGGAATAATGGCCACTCTGCACAGGGACGGAGGGGCAGGGGTACTCTGGGGTACTGGCCACGCGGCTCCTTCCTAACCAGGAGCTGCTCACGTACATGTTTGCTTCCTTCAACCCTCAAAGTACACAAATGTTTTGTGCATTCTTCTACAGGTACATTCTATTTCATGATAAAAGAGCATTTCAGTGTTCTGGTTAAGGTACAAATGTACCCAATACAGCAACTAAAAATTTTGTCATTGGGAAGAAACTCTCTTTAAACTGAGCAATGAACTAAAAGGTACCTGTACTCATGTTCCTGCACTCACCAAATTACTTGTGATAAATGGAGCTGAGGGGGCCTGTGGCTAAGGCAGGAAAGGAGGAGGAAGGGGAGGGAGAGGGAGACAGGGGAGGAGGGAGAAGGACAGGGGGGAGGGACGAGAGGGAGGGGAAGGACACAGGAGAGGCAGAAGGGACAGAAGGGACGGGGACGGAGGGTAGGTCCTGAACCAGCCCCAAGCTCAGAGCCCAAGCTCAGCAGGCAGGAGAGGAGCGCAGGGGTGAGAACAGAATGGGAGAACCTGTGGGGAAAGACGTCAGAAGAGAAGCAGAAAAGGAAACCTTGAGTCAACTCTGGGCTTTTCCAATGCCTGAACCCCTCCCTGGCTGCAGCTAGGGGCACACTTCCAGTGTGTGGCGGCCCAGCAGCCTGGGAACCCTGAGAGGGAAACAGGAGAAGTGGGGCGTTGCAGCAGGACAGAGGGGCAGGTGGGGCTGTGCGGGGGCACAAGAGGTCACACCCCAGGTCAGCCTGGTCCACCTCCGTAATGGGAACAGGGCAGGGGACAAAGGGGCAATTTCCCTTACAGGAAAGGCCTGCTGATCAAATTCTTGAAAAATGGTTCCTGTGTCTGATGGCCTCACACAGAATTTTACAAATTTCTGACCATCTCCTAAACCAGTCTTTGATGCCTGTATTGGGTTACACGTGGGAAGAGGTAAAAGCCAGCATACAAGCATATGGGTATTTCAAAAAGAAGGGTTAGGGTGAGAGATGGTCTCTGCTGGGCAGCATTGACCAGCCTGGACCCCATGTGGGACATGGCCTGGGGTTCGTGGTGTAAGGCACCACCACACAGGGAAGCACCCTGAGCGCGACGGCCCTGTCTTCTGACATCCCGTCCCCACACCTCAGCAGCCGTGCACAGACCCCACAGCCCAGGGAAGGGCCACCTGGTGCGCCTTCCTAGGACGCGGGCCGGCGCGGGCCCGTCTCTGGCCCTCAGATCACTCGCAGGACAAAGGAATGTCCATTCCAGACTGGACAGTGTTTCCACTTACTCCGCCACTCATGAAACACTCCCACATACTCTTTTTTTTGGAGATTTATCATCCTCTACAGTTGGAGACAGAGGAGCTGAAATGATCTCTTGTAGCCCAAGGAAACAAGGCTTGGAAAGGCCATGTATTTCCCCAAGGTCTCACAGCAATTACGTGCCAGGGCTAAAATCTGAACATGGGATTAACTGAGAAACCGATCTGTGCTAACAGCTGAACCACCCAGAAATGCCCAGCTCTCAGGAACACTGCAGTGTAAGTTTCCACCACCTCCTGAACTAGAATCGCTCCCGGGCATCTCACGGCAAGCTCTGAGGTCCACAGAGTGCCCCGGGGGTGGCTGACACGCTCACTGAGAAAGTCAAGGAGGAACGCAATGAGCAAACACGGAAGCCAAAAAACAGCATGACAGGTACACACACAATCCGGGTGCACAGGGGTCCCACGGGTCACAGGGAAGCTGCTTGTTCTCCGAGACCATCTTGAGAAAAACCGGCTGAAAGGATGGGAAGATGTCTTTATCACACATGAAAACCACGTGGTATTTTAATAACAAGCCCAGATGTGTGTCTGCTGGGAGCCGTGATCGGCACCATCGTTCATGCCAGCGCCCGTCCTGGACGGGGCGGCTCTGCCGGGTCCACAGGGCTCGCAGCTGGTGCCAAACGCCAGGAGCTGGTCTCAGCAAAAGTCAGCTGCCGAGTGCAAGGGGGAGGAGCCCACAGGGTGGAGGTACAGTCCTGACCCCACGGGGCACAGGAGGGAGGGCTCAGAAGCCTGCACACTTGTTTGCCTGAGAGCCTTCAGAGTCCCCAGACTGGTGGGAATTCCACAGTGATACCAGTTCAGAAACAACGTTCTTGGCAGCCTAGGGCAAAGGATTTTGATGTTTTATAAAAATAACATTAATTCGGAATGAAATGCCATTTTCTTTCCGACCACAAAAATAATGGGTGGGAAAAAGCTCATCTAGTCAAAGAATTCTGCAGTTGAAAGAATCCTGGAGCTTCAAGTTAAGTAGCTTCTGAGCGAGACTGTGGCTGTGGGCTCGCAGCCAGCATCAGACAGGCGGACGGAAGCCTGGGACACGCGAGGTGTGGGATGGGCTGCCTACGTGAACGTTACCCTAACCCACACGACGCTCTCCCTCAACGCAGAATGAAAAGTCTATTTTGTTTTATTTTGTTGTGAAGTGTCCTTATGTCTGGCTTTCAGACATGTGGACTGGAAGACAGAAGTTACGCGGTCAGACCTCCACACTCAGGACCCACACTCCACAGGGAGACCCTGAAGAAGGCGAGGAAGACAGTGGACCCACCAACAGGTCGAAAGCCTGCTTGCAAAGCATGGGGCCAAGTGACTTGCCTACATTAGCTTCCTGCGTGTCTCTGCTCAAACTCTGAGTCACAGAGGGCTTTCCTGCTCATATGGTCTGCAAATTCCACATTCCACCTGCAGAAGTGACACACTAACTACACTCCTCTCTGTTCAGCTAAGAGCTGTGTATTGTAGGAGTAACACAGAGTTAGGAGAAGCACTGGCAGGCACTGGGCCTAGATCCACAAGAAGGCCTGAACTCAGAAAACAAGCCCCGTTTGCCCTGAAGGCCTCACTGACCCTGGTTCTGAGAGGAGGGAAGTTGGAGCGCTCACGCGTGGGGGGGTTTCTCCTCGGGCGGCAGCCCCGACCAACCTCGGGTGAGAGGGGTCTGGGTGCACCACCTTGGCGGTCCCAGGATGGTGGCTCTCCCAGGTGCCCGGGAAAACCAGGGAGAAGCTTGGAAGAAGTGGACCCTCGTCCAAGACCTCCAACTGCACAGGGAGATGTTCGGAGACCGAGGCCGGTGCACAGGGATAAGCAGGCACCTGAGAAAAACACAAAGAACAACACAGGAAGACCCCCCAGAAAGCAACCATTCAGGAAAGAATTAAAAATGAATAATCGTCAGTAGGACCACAGAGATTATCTAGTCAGTAAAGAAGGCAGAGGCAGCAGGGGCAGAACAGAGGAATGAATGAATGAATGAACGAGTGAGATGGAAAACGAACAGGCAATGGCGGGCAAACACACAGCCAAGTAGAAAACAATGAATGTGGATAAACTCAGTCCTTTCACCAGAACTTTCACCAGAATGTCAGGCCGCATTTTAAAAAACAGACACAGAAACAAAACAAGATCCGCCCACCCACTGTTTGCAAGAGACAGACTTCAGGCCCAAAGACAGAACGACGGACCGTGGGGGCACGGAAGGCCCCCACGCGAACTGCAGCCACGGGAGACAAAGAGGGAGGCCAGGGGCGGACAGAAGGCCAGCCCAGCAGAGAGCGCACGTGTGAGCACACCTGCAAGCCCACAACCCGGGAGGAGGAAAGAGAAATGCACGGAGCTGAAGAGAGATGCAGACCCGAGCGAGAGCGGGAGCCTGGCCACGCGCCGCGCACGCCGGGCCGGACCGCACCGCTGGCCGGGAGCCCGCCCGCGGGGGCCGCGGCGTTAAAGCACCGAGGCCAGAGAAGGCGTGTGCTCTGACCACACGTCAGCGGAGTCAGAAACCAAACACAGGGGAGTACGGGGGAACCCACCACTGGCGTGCGGAGGAGAGCTGAGAGCGCAAGAGGAAACCACGACGTGTTCCGGCCGAACGGAAGTGAACATGTGACACGGCGGCACAGCTGAGGCCACCCCTGTGCCAGCTAAGACCGGGTTCTTAGGAAACACCAACGAAAAAGAGCAAACTACACGAAAAGTAAACCGAAGAAAATAATAAAGATCTGAGCAGCGAGAGAGGAAAGGAAAACACTAGAGAAAATCAGTTCAGACAACGACTGGTTCTTTGAAAACAAGAAACGTAACCAACCTTGAGCTACACGGGAGACCAGCAAACTTTTTCTGTAAAGGGCCAGATACTAGATATTTCAGTCTTTGTGGTCATATGTGGTTTCTGCCAATATTCTTCTCTTTTTGTTCGTTTTGGTTTTGTAGCACTTAAAAAAAAAAGACCATTTTTAGCTTAGAGACCATAAAAACCAGGCTGCCAGCGGGTTTGGCCCATGAGCTGTTACTCCTGAGCTGGACCGAGAGAAAGAGCAGACACAGCAAGAAGGTTCTGGAATGAAACGAAGGCAGCAGGGCTGGCCTCTGAGAAGGTACGAGAGTAGCAGGGGAGCCCAAATCAACCGCACGCCAACAAATCATGCACTTCTGATGAAACGGACAATTGCTAAAAAGACGTGGGTTTCTGAAATAGACTGAAGAAAAAATACAAAATATGAATAGATCTATAAAAAGGGAAAAAAATATATTGAATTAGGAATTAAAAAATCTCTCCCCACAAGAAAGTCCAAGTTCAGATGGCATTAAGAGTGAATTCTACCGACATAAAGAAGAAAAGGGGGCGGCTGGCTGGCTTAGGGGGTGGCTCATGTGACCCTTGATCTCAGGGTTGTGAGTTCGAGACCCACATTGGGTGTAGAGATTATTTAGAAATAAAATCTTAAAAAAAAAGAAAAGAGGAGAAATGGTATCTTGCCTTCACAAAGTCTCCAGAAATGGAGGCGGTAGGAATCCGTCCCAGTTGCCTCTAAGCAGCTGGCATTGGTGCCAGGTAAGGGTCCCACAAGAAAACTAGAGAGCGTTACTGCACACGGATGTAGCCGGAAGGGGTGTTTGACCAAATGTTGGCAAACCAACCAGCAACATACTCAGAGGACTCGTCCCTGGGCAAGTGGGGTTTTCCCAGGACACAAGGTTGCTTCACCATCTGGAAGCCAATTCCCATCATGCATTATGGAGACACAAAAAAAGAACAATTGCTACATGACAACCTCAATAAATGCAGAAAACAGGTTTCACAAAATCTAATGGTCATTTAAGATAAAATTCTCAACAAAATAGGAATAGAAAGGAACTTCCCCATCTTGATAAGACTACAAAACCCTACAGTTAACACCTTAAAGGTGAGCGATGGGAGGGTTTTCCTGAGGCTGGGAATGAGGGCACGTGTCTGCCCTCGCACGCAGAGCACTGCACGGAGCTTCTGGTCAGTGGGACCAGGCAAGAAAGGAGGACAAAAGGCACCCAGATTGGAAAGGAAGACACGAAACTGCCTTGATTTGCAGATGGCATGATTTTGTATTTAGAAAATCTCAAAGAATCCACAAAACATACTAAGCTAATAAACAAGTTCAGCAAGATCACAGAATACAAGAGCAAAACAAGTATCAACTGTAGTTTTGCTTGTCTTTGCTAAAAAGAAACTTTTTATTCTGCTCAAGTCCCAAGAGTTTGTTTTTGTTTCCCAGACCTCAGGAGACGCAGCTAGGAAAACGCTGCTGTGGACCCCCTGTGCTCTCCTCAGGGTCTTCACGGTCTCACACTCGGGTCTGTCATTCACAAAACCAAGAGTCAGCGTGCGAGGCACAGGGCGACGGTGGCAGAGCGGGAGGGCCCTAGGCACGCCTCACACCACAACACAAATACCCCAGAAATGGATCTGAAAACTGACAGAGCTAAAAAGAGAGAAGAGGCCCCCTGAAAAAAAGGGCAACCTACGGAATGGGAGAAGATACTTGCAAACAATATGTCCAATAAAGGGCCAGAACCCAAAATATATCAAGAACTGATAACACTGAACACCCCCAAATGAATAATCTGACTAAAAATGGGCAGAAGAGGGACGCCTGGGGGGCTCAGTGGTGAAGCCTCTGCCTTCGGCTCAGGTCATGATCTCAGGGTCCTGGGATCGAGCCCCGCATTGGGCTCTCTGCTCAGTGGGGAGCCTGCCGCACCCCCCCTCCCGCCTGCCTCTCTGCCTGCTTGTGATCTCTCTCTCTCTCTCTCTCTCTCTCTCTCATGTCAAAGACATGGACGTTCTTCTAAAGAAGACATCCGGATGGCCAACAGACACAGGAGAAAGTGCCCCACCGCACTCGGCATCAGGGAAATGCACATCAAGACCACGGTGAGATCCCTCCTCACGCCAGTCAGAACGGCTAAAACCAACCAGTCAGGAAACGACAGGTGCTGGCGAGGATGCGGGAAAGGGGAGCCTCCTGCACTGCTGGTGGGGACGCAGGCTGGGGCAGCCCCTCTGGAAAACAGCAGGAGGTTCCTCAGAAAGTTGAAAATAGAGCTGCCCTACGACCCAG
>PISX010009192.1:0-28100 GCA_004024625.1 Mellivora capensis | reverse complement strand
ACCCAGATGCCCATCGACAGAAGAATGGATAAAGATGTGGCTCATATGGACACTGGAATACTACGCAGCCATCAGAAAGTGAAATCTTGCTGTTTGCAACGACGTGGATAGAACTAGAGGGTATTATGCCAACTGAAACAAGTCAGTCAGAGAAAGACAGACATCATATGATTTCACTCGTAAGTGGAATTTAAGAAACAAAACAAACAAAGAGAAAAAGAGAGAGAGAGACAGACCGAAAAGTACCCTCTGAGCTACAGAACATACTGACTGTCCCCAGAGGAGAGGTGGGGGATGGGTGAGATGGGTGGGATGAAATAAAATAAAATACAATGATAAAAAAAATAAAAATTACAGTTAAAAAATTCAGTTGTATTTCTATACACCAGCATCAAACAATCTGAAAATAAAATCAAGAAAATAATATACTCACAATCACATCAAAGAATAAAATCGTTAGATATACATTTAACAGAAAAAGTGCTAGACTTGTATGGCGGGAATTAGGAAACTCACTGAAAGAAGTGAAAGATCTAAGTGAACAGAGACACATCCCACATTCATGGGTCAGAAGACTCAACATCACGAAACAATTCTCCCCAAACTGACCTATGGATTCACTACGACTCAAATCCAAATGTCAAACTTGCATTTTTACAGAAACTGGCAAGCTGCCCCTGGAATTCCCATGGAGATATAAAGACCCAGAATGGCAGTGCTGGCAAAAGAAGAAACACCATGGAGACCTTATGCTTTCTGGGAAGCACCTGGGTGGGAGATGCGCAGACCCAGCAGATGATGCCTGCAAGGCAGAGGCTGGGGCCCGGGAGCCAGAAGGCAAGAACACACACAGACCCCACCGCTCACAGAATGAATCCCACGTAGACCACGGACCTCAGTGTCAGAGCAAAAACTGGGAACTCCTAGGAAAATCTCGGTGACCCTGAGCAAAGCGAAGAATCCTCAAAGAAAAGTGGGGCTTCATCAAAATTTAAATTCTTGTGAAGATTTAACAAGATAGTGAACAGAGCGCCCCCGACTGGGAGAAAACGGGGGCCGAGGCCCCATCCGTGTGGAGGTCTCCTCACCCACGGGGCAGGCCCCGAGCAGAGGCCCCCAGCGGCTGTGGGGGACCTGCCCAGCAGGCATGGCGACAAGAGGGGGACACCCATTCTCGCAGTGTCTGGTTAACAACCGACTGGAAACTCGAGTCAAGAAGAAGAAATAAAAAGCACAAGGCTTAGAGAAAAAGAGATTGTAGACATAAACGACCCAAAATAATCAACAGAGAAATACTGGAATTAAAAGTAGATTCAGCAGGGTTCCTGAATACAAGATTAATAAAGTTAAATTAATTTCTTTATACCTACAAAATTTTTATGTGATGCTACTTACAATAATATAAAAAAACATCAGATTATTCTCCCACATCACTGGTGAGAATGTAAAGTGGTAAGCTCCTTTGGAAACAGTCTGGAAATTCCTCAAAATGCTAAATGTGGAGTTTACAGCCCAGCAGCACCAGTTCTGGGTCTATGCCCGGGAGAACTGGACACGTCTGTACACACGGGAACTAGTACAGGAATGCTTGTGTACACGTCTGCCGAGCAGCTAAAAGCAGACACAACTCAAATGCTCATCAAGCAGCATCTGGATAAACAAGACGTGGTCCCTGCATCCAGGGTCCCATGACGCCATGATGGGAAGAAAACAAAGCTCTGACACAGCTGCAACACGAGGGAAAGACAAAGAAAGCTGGTCACAGAGACCCAACCACGTCAGTACCACTTCCAGGAAATGTCCAGAATGGGCAAGCCCACAGAGACAGAAAGGGGGCCTGGCTGAGAGCTAACTGGGGGGGGGGGGGGGGGTGTGTTATGTTGTGACGGCAATGTCCCCGAATTAGACAGTGGTAAGGACTTCATGACACTGTGAATGCACCAAAAACCCCTGAATCGTACACTTCGAACAGGTGGATTTTAGTGAATTCTATCTTAGTAAAGCTGATAACAAAGGTTTTTTGAAACCAAATACCAAGGGATACCAAGGAATTAATTTACTGAAGGACTGCGAGCCCTCTAGTAGGAAAATCGTGCATGGCTGCTGAGATAAAGAGACAAGTGGACACAGGTTCCCTGTTAGGAAAACTGAGCACCGTAAAGCAGCCAGCCCTCCCACAACTGACCCACAGACTCAGCACCTAATTCCAGTCAAGATCCTCACTGGAGAGTCTGTGGAAATTAACAAATAACTCTGACATTTATATAAAAACACAGTTGATTTTTTAAAAAGATTTTATTTATTAATTTGAGAAAGTGAGCACAAGCAGGGGGAGCAGCAGGCAGAGGGAGAAGCAGGCTCCCCGCTGAAGAGGGAGCCCAATGGGGGACTCGATCCCGGGACCCCGGGACCATGACCTGAGCCGAAGGTAGACGCTTAACCATCTGAGCCACCCAGGTGCCCCACAAAAAAATTTTTTTTAAAGCTGGGCTCCATGCCAGTGTGGAGTCCAATGGAGGGGGCCTGAACTCATGAACCTGAGACCAAGACCTGAGCTGAAAAAAAAGAAAACACCAAGCCCCATCTATATGTTGCCCACAAGAGACTCCTAAAGACACTTTCAGACTGAAAGTGAGGGGTCATGCTAACGGGCACTGAAAGAAAGCTGGGGCAGTCATCCTTATATCAGACAACCTAGATTTTATTTTATTTTTTTTAAAATACCATTTATAATAATATAAAAAAATCAGAAATATTTAGGCATAAATTTAACAAAGAATATTCCAAACCTATTAATGAAAAGTATATAACATTGCTGAGAGAAATTTTAAAAGACCTGTACAAATGGAGAGAGATACTATGTTTGCTGGTGGACTCAATTTTTTTTTTAATTTAAATTTTTTATTTTTTTATTAACATATAATATTATTAGCCCTAGGGGTACAGGTCTGTGAATTGCCAGTTTTACACACTTCACAGCACTCACCATAGCACATACCCTCCCCAATGTCCATAACTCAACCACCCTCTCCCTCCCGTCCCCTCAAGGCAACCCTTCATTTGTTTTGTGAGATTAAGAGTTTCCTATGGTCAGACAAACTAGATTTTAAACCAAAGATGGTGATAAGAGATGAAGGAGGATGCTGTATTATAACTAAGGAATCTATCCATCAAGAAGATCTAGCAATTTTAAGTATTTATGCCCCCAACCTGGGAGCAGCCAGATATATGAATCAATTAATAACAAGCATAAAGAAACTCTTGGGTGATAATACAGTATAGGTATACAAAACGACACGACATGACACGACACGATACAATACAAAACAATATGGTACGGTACGATATGGTACGATACAGCACAACACAACAAACACAAAATGATACGACACGATACGACACAATACGATGTGATATATGATACATTAAAAAAATACAATACAATATACAGCACAACACGAAACAATATGATACGATATGATACAATATAAAACAATACAATACAATACAAAATAGAACACAACACAGTAAAAATTACAATACAAAGTAGGGGACTTTAACACCCCACTCACACCAATGGACAGATCACTGAAGCAGATCGGCAAGGAAACAAGGGCTTTGTCTGACACACTGGACCAGATGGACTTAACATTTTATTCTAAAGCAGCAGAATACACATTCTTTTCAAGTGCATATGGAACATTCTCCAGGATAGATCACATGCTGGGTCACAAATCAGCCCCCACAAGTACAAAAAGACTGAGATCAGATCGTGCATATTTTCAGACCACAATGCTATAAAACTTGCAGTCAACCACAGGAAAAAATTAGGGAAGGCCACAGATACATGGAGGTTAAAGAACATCCTACAAAGAACGAATGGGTCAACGAGGAAATTAAAGAAGAAATTAAAAAGTACATGGAAACAAATGGAAATGGAAGCACGACAGTTCAAAACCTTTGGGATGCAGCAGGTCTTAAGAGGAAAGCAAATAGCAATACACACCTTTCTCAAGAAGCAAGAGAAGTCTCAAATACACAACCTAACTTTACAACTAAAGGAACTGGAAAAGGAACAGCAAATAAAGCCTAAAGCCAGCAGAAGAAAGGAAATAAAGGTTAGAGCACAAATAAATGATATTGAAATAAAAAAACAACAACTGTAGAACAGATCAACAAAACTTGGAGCTGGTTCTTTGAAAGAGTTAACAAGATTGATAAACCACTGGCCAGACTCATGAAAAAGAAAAAGGAACCAAATAAATAAAATCACAAATGAAAGAGAAGGGATGATGAACATGGCAGAAATGCAATTATAAGTGGGAGAAAATGCCCCGAGAAGAAGGCGCAAGGCGCTGACCGTGAAGGAAAAGACTAAACGGACGTGACTTCCGATTGCGAGCCCCATTCCCCCGCTGGCGGCCTTCAGAGGCTGGGGAGGCAGGCGCGCCGCAGCGGGAGCGGAGCCAGACGCGGAGGGTTCCAGAGCTCAAGCCCAGGCAGGGCTGTCAGGCATCTGACTGCGGGTGGATAAGACGCGGAGCCGGGGAGGAGCCAGAGGGGCTCTGGGGCGGCCCCCCACGTGCCTGCTTCGTGAGGGCCGGTGCCCTTCTCCGGTGTGCTCCTCACAGAGCGGGCGATGCCCCAGATGCGGCTTGGAGCGCGACGAGGGCTTGGCGGGACCACTTCTGGGTGACTCTGCCTGGAGCCCGGTCCGCACGGCGAGCCAAGACCAGGGCATACGAGCTCTCGGTCAGAACCACATCACACTCTACTCACTTCACAGAGAATTCTTAACACAAAAACCTGCTCTAACGGATAAGGTAATTTAGCAGATTTATGGCAATAAAACAGGGGATTAACTTTTAATACCAGTTTTCGATAGCACCATAACCCGTAAAATTCTTAGTGATGTATTTTGTTAAATTTATGCAACACCTGTACACTGAAAATATTAAAACCTTTCTGGAGGAAATCCAAGAAGCCCAAAGAGATGAAGCGACGTGCCGTGTTTATGGGTCAGAACATCCAGTGTTGGTAAGACCCCCAGATGGGTCTAGAGAGTCAATGCAATCCCAGTAAAAACCCAAGCAGACGTGACAGCTCAGTCCAAATGCATAAATTGGATTCAAAAGACCTAAGAAAACCAAAGCCATTGTGCAGAGACAGAACACAGCTGGAGGCCCCGACCACACCGGGCCCTTCCAGTCTGTTGCTCCTGCTGCAGCCACCGGAACAGAGGCAGCGTGAAAGTGGCTGGAGGATGGAGAGGGGGTCTGCACTGTCGGCCCCGACCTGCAGCAGAGATGCTGCGTGGCTCAGGCGCCGGAGCCGGGTCCGTGGCCGGGGACTGTCCCCCACAGGCCCCTCCACACCACACTCAGATGAGCAGCTCACACACCTCCATGTGAAAGACAAAACCGGAAAACCTCTAGGGAGAAACAGGGACAAAGTCCTGGGGCAGAGATTTCCTTGGTTCTCAGGGCCCCAAAGCACAAATCTTGACAGGAAAAACTGAGAAGACGGACTTAATCATAACCCGTAACTTCTGCTCATTAAGACGCCCCTGAGAAATGACAACAAGGGCCAGTCACAGACCAGGAGAAGGACCTTGTGTCTCAGCGAGAAGTCGAAAAGACACAGGAGGATGTGCGGGTGACCAGGGAGTGCCGGAATGAAGATGCGATGTCTCCGGTCATCGGGAGACGCCATCCAAAACCACGGGAGACAGTCCCACAGGTGAGCCCCGAGGCTCAAGGACAGACAACTCCCAAGTGCTGGGAGGGGCATGGACTGAAACGGCTCACCCCTTTGGAAAATCGTTCTCAAGCCTCTTACGAAGGCAAACGAGCATCTCTATCCCCCATCAGCTCTATCCCTCGAGATTCACCAGAGCGACCGCAGGCCCACAGTGAGTTTGTACTCACAGCGCCGGACCCCCGAGGTGCTGACGGAACTCGGCGGCCCTTGAAGACCGACATGCGGATGTCGGCGGCAACACGGTCCATCTCCGAACCAGCTGAGCAAAAAGGGCCGACCACGAGAGCACACACCCTGGGCTCCACGTGCATGGAGTTCTGGGGCAGGAGGAAGCCCTGCGGAGGGGGAGGACAGACGACCAGACGACTCTGCGACTCTTCTGGAGAAATCGCATTGGCGTCCTCCAAGGAGCAGGCTGAGCGCCCAGTGGTGCGAGGCCACACCAGCCCGGACGGCAGGGGCCTCCCATGGGCACGTGCGTTTGTGCACAGTCAATGGGGGTCTTTTATTATGTGGCTGATTTTTAACTCTGTCTCCCGTAAAGCACACCTGGTATTCAGGGAGAAAGTTCACCTTCCCTTTTGAACTCACTCTGAGTTCACTCCTTGCTGCTTTTTAAAAGTCCTGCCAAGCTCTGGGTTCAGCACGGCTGCTCGGGACACAGCAGCACCCCAGATGCACGGTGTTTGCCCGTCTGTCTCCAGCCCCCAGCCCTACGCACACACAACTTTTCTGTAGCCACGACGCTAGCAGAAGCACACACGTGATCGGGGATCAAACCCGCGGACTCACTAAAGACACGCACACACTCGGGCTGTGCCATCCCTCCTCCGACAAAACCCAGACTAGACCCAGACTAGACGGCCAACGCCCCTCCCCTGGCTCCCTGATCCTCTGAGAGAGGAAATCCCTGTCGCTGGGAGAGAAGACAAGAATTCCTGGGATCAGCAAGAAATTTGGCAGGAAGGAGGAGGGGCACGGGGATCTGGGCTGCAGGGGCAGGATGGGGGCTGCCCGGGGCTCACACAGCCCAGGGCTGACGGCCCTTCCCTTCCATCTCCTGTTCCCAGGGCAGGTCAGCACGTGTGCCCCTGCCAGCCGGGCACAGTGGCCCCTCCTGTCTACCAGGCCCCAGCGTGAGCACAGGAAACAGCAGGGGCCTGTGGCACAGAGGGACACAGAGTGACGCAGAGGGCAGGGACGCCAGCAGGGGTCACGCGGCGGGCGGAGGGACGGGATCTGTGCCACCTTCCCCTTCTCGGCAGGAGCGAAAGAGCGGCTCTGAAGCTCGTGAGCCTGCGGGGTCTGGAGTCTGTCCGTCCACCGTGGCCCAAACCCACGTTTGCAGCTCTCCTGGCCAGTGGGCACCGCCCTCGGGTTGGCAGCTGGACAAACACCCAGCTCACCCCTCCCCCAGGCCGTAAAATGGAAACATTCTGCACACACAGAAAATGCTTCAAAAGCGCACCGCTGTCTGGGGCATCCGTCTCTGTAAAGAAATGAAGGTCCGAGGCCCCAGCAGGAGCCAGAGCCAAGAACGAATGCCCAGAGCCAACAAAACAGCCAAGTGCGGCTCCCAGGAAGCGGTGAGCGGCCACGTGTGGGGACTTCTGGGGCGCACGCAGCCCCCTGGTTGGCTGAACACGAGCAGAACCAAAGGGACCTACCCGTGGGGCGCAGACACCTGCGACGTGGGGTGAGCGTGGGCAGAGCCCCCACGACCACCTTTCTCACATCGCTGAGCTGGCAGCTTCCACGGGATGACGGAACCACTTGGGAAGCATCTGTCCAGTGGGTACAGAGGGGGGTACCTGGGTGGAGGAAAAAGGTGGGAACAGTCCAGGGAGTGGCCCCCTGTGAAACGAGGACGACTCTGGAGAATTCTAAGTGTGTTGGTAGAAAACCTCTCATCTTCGATGGGGGTCCATGCCCCGGGTGATGCGGGCAAGACCCCAGGCTGCTCTCTGGCAGCCAGAGCTTGACCGAACCCCTCCATGCAACTAGGTAAGCAGACGCCAGCACACTAAAGCACGTGGGCCAGGGTCGGAGCTGCCTGTCCCCTCTGGGACCACCAACACCTTGACGGACCATGCTGGCCACGGAGAGCAGCAGATGGCCATGGCCACGCAGGGTCTCTGAGACAGAGCAGCCGGCAGGCCTGGGCCAGACTTCGCGCTCCAGGGGCCTGCTGCGTGTGCACCAGGAAGAACCCTGATCTTTTGTCACGAGGACAGACGAGAGGGGAAGGCTGAGAGGGAAATGGCCACAGGCTGAAGACACCTGCAACACAGGCCTGCCCCGGGGCCCAGCAGAGGCCACCCCTGCGTGGACGGAAGGACTGGGCCCCAGAGCACAGACCCCACACCTCCTTGCACACGGGCTGCCTCGGTCCCAGACAGTTTGGCCTACCGTCCTCCGGGGCAGAGAGCCACCAACAAACAAAATGAACCACTAATGCATCTCAAAGGACCCAGGAGAGAAGCAGCCGCCGCTGGAGCTGCTGGGAGAACAGACAAAACAGGGGCCCCCAGAGGTACCCTGGTACATGGAGGAAAGGCTCCCGGGAGCTGAAGAGCCAGAGCTCCAGCCCCTGAAAGCAACTGGGAGCATGAAGTGTGTGGTCACAGCCCCCCGGCTGGAAGGCTGGGCAGGGACATGCACAGAAACCACAGAGGAGCAAGCGACTGTAGGGCGAACATTCACACACGAGAGACCCGAGAGGAAAAAACTAGACGGAAAAAAAAATTACAAGCTAATATTGAAAAACTCATCTTATTCGAAAAAATCTTGAGGCTATGCTTTGAAAGAGCTCATCAAATTCCAGGAATGATTCTTGACAATCAGAAAAAGTCGAAATTCCAAAACTACAGGAGAAACTCTCATAAAGCCTCAGTAGCAAACATATTTTAAAAACCAGTAAATCCCAACTTCCACAGAAAGAACGTCCGACAAAGCCCAGCACCTTTCCCCGAGGACGGCCGTCAGCCAGCGAGGCCGGAGTGGACCCGCAGGACCCGGACAAGGGAGGTCGCTGCCCTCGCCGCAAGTGATGTTCAGGGCAAGGAGGCAGGAGTGGGGCGAGAGGCACGGAGATCAGAGAGGAAGGAATAAACCGTGCTCTTTGCAGAGGACACGACGGTCTAGGACGTCCTCAGGACTCTGCCCCAAAACCTAGAGCTAAAGGGGGCTCTGCAGGGTCGGCATAAAAATGACCACATTTCTTTACCCTGACAACGAACAAGCAAATGTAGAAACTCAGACGCCAACGTCTCTTTCCAACGGCTTCCGAGCCAAGGGCACGTCAGCATGAACATGACAGCATGTATGTGGCCGGGGACCCCGGAGGTCACAGGATGCTGACAGGACGCCCCACAGCAGCTGAGTGTGTGGGGGCCACACTGCTCAGCACACGTTTCTCAGGCCCTGCCGTGAGGCCTCCCTCCGAGCGGGGTGCTCGAGGGGCGAAGGCCCAGGCCCTCCCACGGCGGGCGTGTGCAAGCTGGTGGCGACCGTGAGCAGGGCACCCGCCTGCAGGCCGAGGGGTGCGGCGCCTCGTGAGCTGGTGGCACCAGAGGCGAGGGCATCGTGGGGAAGCTGGAGGGGAGACAGTGCGCGAGGCTCTGCAGGGGTGGGGGGCGATGCTGCCGCAGAGACGCTGGCTTGTGCTCTTCGACCTGTTTTGTGGGCCGCCTCACCCGGCACCACGGGGCCCACACAGGGCCCACAGATGAATGACCTCCAGGTGGGGTGGCGTCCTGGGAGCCGCTCCGAAGAACAAGCACCCCATGTTCCAGACACAGCAAGCCGGCCCGGGGGGCCAGCAAGCCCAAGCGCGGCCCAGCGAGGAGGCCTCAGGAGCCGTCTCCCTGCAAACACGTTTTGTTCTGATGCACCGTCCGTACCTTACCTTTGCTGCAGACGGCTGCAGACCCCGACTGCAGACCCCGACGTGCCCTCCAGGAAAGGCCAGCCGAAGGAACGGCGATCCCCAGGAGAGCCGGGGGTGCCTGGCATGGCTCTGCGGTCCACCGCACTGGGGACCCGAGGCAGCACCATCAGGAATGGGGCAAATCAGAATCACGTTCCGCACAAGGAGGCGTGACTGATGCCGTCGTGAAGAAAGCAGACAACCTGTCTCCCAGAC
Organism: Mellivora capensis; assembly: GCA_004024625.1. Classification (NCBI taxonomy): domain Eukaryota; kingdom Metazoa; phylum Chordata; class Mammalia; order Carnivora; family Mustelidae; genus Mellivora; species Mellivora capensis. Next base: position 18,196 of record PISX010009192.1, on the reverse strand, counting down.
AAGTGCCCGGCAACCTTCCAAAACATCAAGACGGGGAAAGTCGAGGACAGGCTTCAGAATGTTCCAGACAGGGATGAAGGACATGAGACAATGGGCTCCAGCGTGTGGTCCTGACCAGGCCTCAGGTGACATGTGAACAAGCTGGGCGTGAGGGGTCCGTCCTGTGTGTGTCCCCCTCTGCTGGAGGGAGGCGTCCTTCCTGGCACAAAGCCCAGCTCTCCGCACCGTCCTTTCCACTTTTCTCTAAGCTTGAGAAAGAAAAATGGGCAGAAAGACGAGCGGCGGCTCACATTTCACAACAGATGGAAACACTGAGAGGCTCCAGCAGAAGAGGCCGACAGAGCTAAGCGTTGGGAGGCCGTGGACCCCGTGGCCGGGCTCTGAGGGCTGCAGCCACGTGACAGACGGCCACGCTCCGCGGCAAGGACTGCACCCAACTCACTCCTGAGACACCATGGGGTGTGGCAGTGTCACCCCCGAGACCAAAGCCTGGGGACAGTCTGTCTCTGTGGGCCGAGCTGTGCGGCAAGCCTAAGGCGGGCACCCCAGGCTGCAAAGACGGCTGCGGCAGGGGCAGGAATGAGCCCCCACGGGCAGGCCGACGGCCTTCAGCTCAACAGGGAAAACACCACGTGCTCCACAGCGGGCACTTGACGCGTGATCTCCCGTGAGCGTCGGGTCCTGCTTTGTACAGAAACTGATACGAGACAGATCATGGTCTAAATACAAAAGAAAAACCCTAAGCTGCTAGAAGAAAAAGTGAGAGAACAGCTTCTCCTCTGGGGAAAAAGGAAAAAAATAACTATAAAAAAAAATACATTGGGAGTTCAACAAAATTTAGAACTTCTGTTCATCAAAAGACATCACTACACGTGAAGGCGAGTCACAGATGGGAGAGGGCATTCGCGGGCTGACAGCGGACCCGCCCCTCGGACACAGAACCTCCACAGCTCACTGACGAACAGCCCGATTAAAGAAAAACAGGCAAGAGACCTGAACAGACATTTCACAAAAGAACCGAACGGCCACTAAACCCATGAGAAGTGCTCGACAGCACCAGGCACCAGAGAAACGCAAACCAAAGCTGCAACGAGACACTGCACCTGCTGGATGGTTCAGGCGGGGACCGACAGCGTCCGTGTGGGCGAGGTGGGCCCCCCACCGCCGCGCACTGAGCCACCTCAGGGTTCGGCAGGTTCATTTCCAGCGAGGCACACCTTTCCCCTGGGACCAGTCAACTCCACCCCTCGGTGTCTCCCCAAGAGAAATGGAAATACACATCCACAAAAAGACGGACGGAAGAGTGTCAGTAAAATAACCCGGACAGGAAACTGCCCCAGTGTCAGTAACCCTAACCCCAACCGCGGGGGAAGAGGCTGCGGCCGGGGGTGTCCCGTGCGGCTTCCCCTGCGCATCTGGGTCCCGCAGAAGCACAGCGGACGTTTTGAGGGACGGAAAGGCTCCGTGTCCCAGTGGGGGCGTGAGGTGTGCGGGTGGACGCAGCTGTCAAAGCTCACCAAATTTTCACTTTGTGTATAATTTTCACACTGAAATCCTGCATTTCACTGTATGTAAATTTTACCTCCATTTAAAAAAAACTGATCTATAAAGAAATATAATATGGATGGATCTTAAGGACACACGTTTTAAAATATTACGTAGCCTCATACTCTTCGTGTAAAGATAAAAACACTGACGTTTTTAGGTGATGTTTTCAGCTCTGTGCAAATACCAGAGTTCAGGGTTAGGACACGGCGTGTGGCAGACGGGCACGGGGGTGGGGGGCGGTCAGCGGCCGGCGGCTCCAGTCCTGGATGGCAGGTTCATGGGCACAAACACCACACCTCCGTCAAGACTACAGGTACAGACCAAATAGAGGCAGCCGGACGCGTGAGCGAGCGTCCTGAACCGAGGCTCGTGGCCGACTCAGCTCTCTGCTTCCGAGTAAAGAAGATGAAGACATCAGGCTGGAGGCTGGGACAGGTGACAATACCTGAGTCACTATATTCAGGACTTAGGGACACCCGTGCAGTCCCTAGAAGAGAAGGGATCATCTTAACCCTCACGGGAGAAAATAAACGGAAAGGCTGAAAAGTAATGAGCGAGCATAGAAATGAACCAAACCCACAGAGATCAGAAACTTAACAAAACAAAGGTGCACAGCCAACGTGCCATAGGCAGTGGTCAGACAAGGGCGCGGCCCCAGCTGAGGGCAGCACAGGGCGGGGCCTGTCTCTGTCCTTTACTGAGGACACCAACCAACCTCCTGGAAGACGGGGCATCCTCCTGGGGGTCCCCCTGGCCCTCCCCGCGTGGGCCGCGGGCCCAGGCTCCCTCCCAGTGGTCCCCTGCAGCCCATCAGGTGCTGTGGCCGTCAGGATAGATGGCTCTGTGGTGGCTAATGGGGCTCCTGATGCAGACACCGGGCGGCCAGGGTCCTAAGGGAAGCGGCAGAGGTTCTCCCCTGTGGTGGGGATCACCCTTGGAAGGGTCGCCCTCAGGAAAGCAGGGACCGGACGAAGCCCCGTTCTAAGCCCTCCTTTCCGCACACGCCGCATCTGCTCACCTCAAGGGCCCAGGAACTCAAGTCCCTGTCAGGGCACACACAGTAAAGGCCTCCTTCAAAGGCCATACTTCTGTTTGCTTATCTTCCTCCACCCTATGGCCTGGAGCCACCGGGTCCTAATGTACCAGATGCGCGGCCCATCTGTGTGCCCAGCCCTCTCGCAGGCCGTTGCGCCCGTCAGCCACCAGGAAGGCGGATGGACGGTGCCACCCCTGCCCTGGTGAGGATGGCTAGGCGGTCATGCCAATCCCAGCAAAACTCACCAAAAATTCACCTCACTGATTTAAGTAAACTGAAGAACAAGTCACATTTCTCAAGTCAGGCCAAGTTTTCCTTGGTCAGACTTTGGTGACACCGTGTTTTTCCCACGCCCAGAACGGAGACATGGTCATGCCCAATGTGGCAGCCTTCCTCTCTTGGCAGCAGGGCTCTTGTGGCTCTGACCCCCAGCGCACCTCCCTTCCCACGGTATCTGGGACGGACCAGGCCAGGCATCTGACCTGCTCCTCCTCTTCCTGCCCACCACTGAGGGACCTGGTTGTCCATGCTGCCCTCTGCCAGCTTTATCAGGAGCCTTCCTGGTCTGCGGTTCTTGCCATTCCGAACTGGCTCTGCCGGGTCCAACTTGGCCTTCCTCTGTTTTCTTTCCTGGCCTCCAGCGAACACAGAGAAAGCCCTGGAGTGTACCAGACAGGAGAAGGTGTCTTCAGCCCTCCTCTCTCCTTCGCTGGAGTCCTGCTGGTGGAGCTTCCTGAGTACAGTGTTTCAGAGAGAACAGCCCTAAAGGAGAAGCAGAAAATCGCTTCCTGCCTTCACCCAAAGGCTGTGAGAAGCACACTTTGCTGTCTTCGGTGGAAAAATTGTCTTTGTTTAGGAAAATGCTGGATGGACCGTCTGAGAGTGAGAACAGGCGCCAGAGCCAGGTCTGCAAGGACATGAGGGAATGAGAGGGAGTTTTGTCTAAGAAATGAGACAGAAGAAACAGGAGATGCTGAAGCAGCAGGACGGACGGACACTGTAGCCCCAGTGTCTGTCTCCAAGAGCAGGGCTGCCTGAGAAGCAATTTTTCGCTGCCTGTCGCACAGAAACACAATCTCCCCAAACCTGCCCGTGGACCCAGACCTCACACAAGTTCCTGCACCCATACGAGGTGACAAGCAGGTTCGCAGGAGAATTCAGCAGAAACTCTGAACCATGGCTGGCCCTGCAAAGGCCAAGAGCAGCTGCCCAAAGTGCCCAGAAGTTGTGGGGCCCTGCAGCCCAGACCCAGACGGGCCCGAGGGAGACTGCACACGTGCCTACAGTCTGTTTCAGAGTGAGTGAAGAGAAACCCACAGCTGAGCACGCACTATCTACGCAATCGTGCCTTTTCTACCTGTGCTAACCCTCTGCCGCGTGACTGAAGATGCTTCAGGAGCGCCGCGGTGATCCCACATCCCGACGGCGCACACATCATTTCCAGAGTTTCTGCAAGCCCTACAGGTGACGTCGAGGAGTTGAGGGCATGGGCATTTAATAAGTTTGTTTTTTTTAAGATTTTGTTTATTTATTTGACAGATCACAAGTAGGCAGGGGGCGGGGCAGGCTCCCTGCCGAGCAGGGAGCCCGACGTGGGCCTGATCCCAGCACCCTGGGACCATGACCAGAGCTGAAGGCAGAGGCTTAACCCACTGAGCCACCCAGGCGCCCCGCATTTCATAAGTTCTTGATACTAAATACATAATGATGCTGCCAACACCCCCAATTCACACTTTTCAAATGTGAAGTAACTGCACTTCCGAAAACCCTATGAGCACAGATTTTAAAAAGTTGGGTTTTCTCACTAACATACCTTATGTTTCCTTGGCCACAAGTGACTGAAAGATATGTTAAAACCCACCGGCAGTCGGCTGTCCTGGGCCCCCCACTCCTGTCCCTCCGTCCTTCCCGACAGACCCACCATCGACCCTTCTCTGGGCTTTCTCATCGCTCGCCTGCACTATTTCCTCTAATGCTGTTCAGCCTCTAAGGGTTTGTCTAAGCGATTCTGCTGTGCGACCCTGCATTTTCACAGAACCCTAGTTACTAAAAATGAACTCATTAAGTGCTACGGCAATTTGACAGCAAGAGCCCAGGAATTTTAAAGTCTGATCATTAAATATCAGAACCACGATTTTCAGGAACTAAAATGTCAGGTCATTTAACTATTCAACCACTACACACACACACACTTTAAGTAAAACAAAGAGTTACTTACCGAATCCAGAAAGCAAAGGTAAGATCCTGAGCTCTGTGCTATGGCTTGATTTTTAGAATATCCAACTGTTTGAAAAAAGAAAGAGAAAAGCTCTTTTATAATTCGATTTTCAGCAGCTTTCTCTTCCCCAGGATCTAGGGTAATGGCACCACAAGGGAGCGAAGAACACGGTACATGACCAGGTGAGAACAGGTCAGCTTTAGACGGAGTAAACGCGAAGCCAACGGAAAACACTGCTCCGTCTTTAGGGGCTGGGACGCCGAGAGCCCCCGGGACCAGCGTACCGAGCAGGGACTGTTCACTGGAGGAAAACAGAGTCTTCAACCGTTCACCGAGTATAACATGAAGCTAAGCTGCGGGGAACATTAAGAAAGAAAAAAATTGAACTGTCCCTGAGTGGAAGTACCGGAGCAGATGCTGGTGGGAGTCAAGACGCGGTGACCGGGGGAGGGGAGCCCGTGTGTGTGACTGGTTGGTAAAAGCTCGCTGACCTGGCCACCGCGAGCAGTTATCGGAACGCATCTCCCAGGGGCAGCTGCGGTCAGTGCCAGCGCTCACCACGTGTGAACAGGCACACACCGTGACCCTGTGGCCCCCTCGCTAGGAGCAGGCCCCCCGAACACCCCTGCACGCCCCCCAAGCCGTGACAGCCCCCGACGTAGGATGGGAACGCTGAGGGTATACCGTGATGAGGGTGAGAAGCCCCAATTTGCACGCGCGTGTGGGTGATGCCCACACGGCGTTCAAGGTCACTCGGCAGCCAGCTCACCTGATATCAAGTGGTTCCCTTGGGATGTGGGTAGGGCCAGAAGGGACAGGGTCAGCTCTTCATCACGGCGCTGGGGATGCGCGCTCCGTTTGAGAAAATTAGCTGAACTGGCATTTATGATCAGTGCACTTTTCTGGATGTGTGTTATGTTTTAAGAACACTTTGCCTCCAAAGAGATTACAATGGAGTGGAAAAAAGTTAAGTGAGGACCTCCGGCGATCTCTCCTTGGAGAGAAGAGGGCAGCCTGCGTTGTGTTTTCACTTCAGCAAGTGACCGCATTTTAAAGAAATGTTTTGCTCTGTTATGACATGAAATAATAAAAAATGAATCTTAATCCAATTTAAATAACTCAGCACGCCTGAATAAAGAAACGCTGTGGATTTATGTTATCTAATAGTTCATATAACTTTTTCTACTTCAGAAAGTATCATTTCAGGAAAACACACTCTTTCAGACGTCATCGAGATAACTCCGTTCCGTGATCAGGTGCAGGGCCCCCTTCAAAACAACAGCGTGATGGCCTCATTCCTTCACACGACAACTGATTTTCTTGTTATTGACAAAACACGGACAAATGTGATAGGACTCAAGTTATATCTAACCTATAAAAAATATTTTACGAGAAACAAAACTTGTGTTTAAAGTGCCGATTAATCAAGCAAAGACACACTGTCACCAAAATGCCCTCGACTTCCTCTATGAACTACAGAAGATACAAAACATCTTAAAATTGAAGAATATTTTGGGGCGCCTGGGGGACTCAGTGGGTTAAGCCTCTGCCTTTGGCTTGGGTCATGATCTCAGGGTCCTGGAATCAAGCCCCACGTCGGACTCTCTGCTCCGTGGGGAGCCTGCTTCCCCCTCTCTCTCTGCCTGCCTCTCTGCTACTTGTGATCTCTCTGTCAAATAAACAAATAAAATCTTTAAAAAAAAATTAAAGAATATTTTAAAATGATCTTCAAACCAGTTTCAGAAACCACATTTGTTTACACGTCTCAGAAGCAAGTTGAAATAGATGTTCAACAATAACTTATTTCTTCCAGTTTTCTATTTCAAACAATGAAAACAAGAAATAATTCGGGAAAAAGCAGAACATGAGGCCACGGGGAAGATCAGGGTGCCCAAAGTGGGGCAGCTACCCAGCAGCTCCAGTTCTACGCCTTCTCAGCACTAGGCACAGGCACCTGCTGCCCGCAAAGGATACCGAGGCACAGGGAGGTGGAGGGTGGGGACCGCCACAGCCTGGCCCCCTGCCGCCCGGTCCTCTGCCCCAGGGCAATGCCAAAGAGTGTGGTCTTTTAATATAAACTTAGAAAAAGCTTTCTTTTAAATGACCAATTTTAACAACTATTTCTGATTTTAAATTTTTTCTAAAACGTGTTTATACTTTCCTGCTCTCCTAAGTAGGACATAGGGTACTGTTTGTGAGGGATGTGCTGTGGGGTCCGGGCTGCGCTCTGGGAGAGAAGCATCTGCTTCATCCTGTGGGCTCAGCCACTTAACTCACCGCCACTGGCATCCACCTTCTCCTCCGCCCGGGGACATGGAGACAGAGAGTGAGTGCTGGTAGGAAGCGGCGGAAGGTGAAGGCAAGGGCGTCGGGAAGACAGGCACCAGGAGGATAGGCACCTCTCTGTCAGTCAGCACGCTGCTCTGTGGAGAGCCAGTGTGCAGGGAGGTTAGCCCTGAGCGTGGGCCCCAAGAGCTCAGGAGGAGACAACTGGGCTCAGATGCCCTCTGTGAACTCCGAGTAAACCAGCGAGTCCCCACAGGGTCAGGCACAAACTCTGTGAGGTCATGCTTGGGGCATGCGCGTGAGAATCAGAAGTGAGGCCAGCGGACCCACCTGACCACCAAAACCAGAGAAGAGCAGAGAGTGGAAACAGGATGAAGGGACTTTGAGGGCAAACAGCGTCTGGGAAAAGTGGACGTCTCTTCTGTCTCACACGTCCCCGGAGAACACTGCTGAAGCATAAATTATGAGCCCACCCAGAGAAGAAAGCCAATGCCGGTCTGAACAGGACTCGAGCAGAGCCCACACAGCCCTGGAGAGAGCAGGGGACCCCGAGGGGCCCCAAATCTGCAGCCTGCCCACCCTGAAGTATGAGGAGAGCTACAAGACTCCCTGAGGACCCAGCCCATGAAGGAGGGGGGCTGATGCCGCAGCTCTCCTGAGCTTCTTTCAAAGCTCGGCTTCTCAACCGTGGATACACCCAGCATTTCTCAGGAAGCATCCCCCACCCCAGGGCACAGGCTGCTCCCAGACCAACTACTCAAGCACATCTGGGCTAGGACTTGGGCTCAGGCATCAGTGCTCCCAAAGCTGCACAGGCACTTCTGACAAGCATCCAAAGTTGAGGCCCACCCTTTAAAGGAGGACAGACTCCTCTCACCTGCAGGGGCCTGTCCACCGGCTCCAGCGTCATCATCTGGCCTCCCTCCTCCTTCAACCCAGCAGCGAATGCAGGCATGCTAATTTCAAGTCTTAAACAAAAACTTTGAGGTAAACCTAAAAGAAGCCCAATCTATTACAGCTGAAGCTAAGAGTGCAAAGCTAATCATACAGTATAAAAACTGAGGGTGCATGAAAACCAACTATGGCTTAACACGGCATTACCAAATCTCAAAACCCAAAACATAAAGAGAAAAACCTTAAACACTTTCAGAAAGGAAACCTTTAAAGAGACTGACAGAAGATTTCGTATCAAAATCAGAGGACACCAGAAGATAACGAGGCAAGCCTTCAAAATTCTAAGAGAAATGATTCTGAACCTAGAATTCTATACCTAGCCAAACTGTCAACTGAGCCTAAGTACAAAATGAAGACCTTTCAGACATGTAAAAACTCCAAATATATTTGCCATCTACATACCAGATACGGAAAACATATCTGGTTTAAGGAGGATTCCAGCCACACAAAAAAGGAACACACAAAATGAAAAATAAATAAAAGCAAAAGAGGGGCTCCTGGGTGGCTCAGTGGGTTGAGCCTCTGCCTTCGGCTCAGGTCATGATCTCAGGGTCCTGGGATCAAGTTCCGCATCGGGCTCTCTGCTTAGCGAGGAGCCTGCTTCCCTTACTCTCTCTCTCTACCTGCCTCTCTGCCTACTTGTGATCTCTGTCAAATGGATAAATAAAATCTTAAAAAAAAAAAAAAGAAAAAGAAAAAGAGAAGGGGAAAAACCCAAACAACGGCAGGTGTGTAGAAAGTGAAAAAGTAACGCAGGAGGTCTTTCAAGGCCGCACAGATCCTGACCCTTGGGATGCCTCAGGCACAGCACAGAGCTGGCAGGAGATAGTAGCAGTTCCTGGAGCTGGACCCGCCCCCCCCAAACTGCTGCTGGCAGGACCCAGTGAGCAGCGACTCTCACAATTAACTTCTCAGGAAAGCATCTAAAACAAGTTATAGCACAGCGGAGACTATGCATCCTGACAGTGTGACTCCCTTTGACCGAACAGAAGCCCTGCCAGGTGGAGGAGAAGTGTGTGTGCAACACTTCGTGGCTGAACATTTCCTTGTCCACGTGCGTGCTGCCCAGCACTGCATGAGGTAAGTCAACTAAGAACCAAACGACACTGTCGCTTCTAGGGTGTGGGGCTTCTGTGTCTCACTGTGGACCCTTCTGTGTGCCGGAATTTCTTTTTATCACACGCTATTATTTAAAAAAATGTTACTACTCAAAACAGACATCTGTGAGCATAAGCAAATGGGTCTTTTCTGTCATGTACACATGCCACAGGGCTAGTTTATATGGCAGGTGGAGACAAAGGAAACGAAGAGTGCTGAGCGGCTATCCCGATCACGGGTTACAAAAATGCTCCATCGGCAGCCCAAGGCCTCCTACTCTCATCCCTGAGCCACACAAGCACCCAAAAGCTACAGATCAATTTTCCATACGTCCAGAGATTAAAAAATCCTAAGGAAATTGAATAATTTTATCGTCCAAAAATATATCATGGCATTGTTGATAGTTCTAGCACTTACTACGATGAACGTGTGAGGAGAAAAGAAGTATTCACCTTGACAGATACCTGAGAGACATTTAATAAAATTCCACACTGGTCCCTCATTTTCTGAAGGCTTACTAAGTCAGGAACCACAAGTTAACTCAAGACACGTATCTGTCAGAAAGCAACAGTAAAGGTGCTTAACACTGAAACTCCAGGAACATTCCCTCTATGTCAGGAACAGTACAAGGATTCAGTAACCGATTTTCATATTGTTCTTCCAGACTTTTTATCCCAATTTAAAAAAATAGGAGAAATACAAACTAGAAAAAAAGAACAAAACAATAACATCTACTCGGGGTTAGACTGCTTAAATACAAAATCAGAGATAATGTAAGAAACTGAGCTGGAAAAGACAGTGCACACAAACCGGCAGTCCACCCCACCTACCTCATCCCAGCACTAGAAGTGCCTTCGAAACAGAAGAGAGTCGTAAGACTCAGAACATCTGATTTAAAACCACGGGCTCCTCTACAGGAGACAGAAGGAGGCTGTACCCTGGCATGGGGGGGAAACCCAAACAGCACAGTCCAGGGGCTCACTTGGGAAGAACTGTGGGGTTCTGTCCTTCTCTCTAGCCACCACTGTGAGGTGAGCTGACTGCCCATCCCTCCCTCCATTCCTACGAAGCAAAAGAACATCACGTTCAAGAGGCACCATCGGCGGGGAGGGGCTGCTCCCACAATGCAGAAGCCCAGCTGTCTCAGGCCTTCCCTTCTCTCCTCCCTAGCCACTCTGAAGAGGGAAGGGACTGCAGGAACAAAGGAAGATGGAAAGGTGGAAAGAAGGGAGCAAGGAGAGCAAGAGAGAGAGCAGGGGAGAGAAGCCACCCGGGAAGGTGACCTAAGGATAAGCTCCCCTGTCCGGGAGGGGAGCTGGGGGCAGCAGACGGGACTAAGGAAAGGCTGTGCATCTAGTGCGGGTATTTCTTCAACGCACTGTCTACCAGCCCACACATGCCAGATGCAGACACACTAATGCAAAGGAACACATCACGCCCCAGAAATGTGCAAGGTCCTTCGGGCAGAAAGAAAATGACAGCAAAGGGAAATCTGGATCTAGACAAGTAAGTGACGAGCACTGGAAATAGCAGCCCCATGGGTGTTCATGTGATTCTCCTTCTTACTGTGTCCGTCTCTCTAGAGTTAACACTGGGCTCCTGGGGGGTTTACAACACAGGACAAGAGCAGTGTTGAGAGCGGAGGAGAGAAACACTGTCGTGAGACCCTCACACGACGTGCGACAATACAGGCGGGCATTTGGAAGGCTGAGACCCCTGAAATAGCAAAACGGAGAATTCTAGCGACTAAGTCAATAGGGATAAAACAGAGCCATCGGAGATCTTGACTGGAGTTAGGCTTCAGGAATGACAGTGCACAGAACCCCCCAGTTTGCCTGAACTGTCCAGACAGGAGCTGGTGGACGTCATAAAAAAACCACCACCACTTCCAAGGATATACAGCAACTGAAGAAATATTCACTGAAGAAAAAGACTAAAACTCGGGAAGAACAGTGAGAGTCTGTGGGACTTGATCCGAGACTAGCTGCGTCCCTCCCCCTCCCCACGGTGTGGGTACCACACTCTCCTGGGGGCCACAGGACATCAGCACTTCTCATCCTGCCTGCAAGCACCTGGTGCTGGGGCTGAAGTCCAGGCACGCGAGACTGAAAAGCAGGGCCCCCTTCTACCCAGCCCCCACGTTGCCACAGGGGCGTTGTCTACCCCTGGTGCGGTATCACCAAGAAGGGGTTCCTGCCCACTCCCCATGCGCTTTGCGATAGGGTGTGGGGAAGTCTATGGCGGGTTACGGCACTGAAGCTCTGGTGGGAGGCAGCTGCTAGAGGGGATGGGAAACGTGGTTGAACTGGCTTCTCAGTGTGGTCAAGGCCATAGGGCAGTGGGGTAACACAGTCAGAGCACTTGAACAGAAGAGCTGTTAACCAAGAATTCTGTATCCAGAAAAGTTATTTTTCAAAAGTAAGAAGAAATGAAGACATTCCCAGATACAAACAGAGAATTTCTAGCACATCTGCCTTATAAAAAATACAAAAGGAAGGGGTGCATGGGTGGCTCAGTGGGTTAAAGCTTCTGCCTTCGGCTCAAGTCGTGATCTGAGGGTCTTGGGATTGAGCCCCACATCGGGCTCCCTACTCAGCAGGGAGCCTGCTTCCTTCTCTCTCCCCCTCTCTCTGCCTGCTCGTGATCTCTCTTTGTCAAATTAAAAAAAAATTTTTTTTTAAATATGAAGGAAGTTCTCTGGGCTAAAAAGATTGACCCCAAGGAATTCCAAGGAGTACTTCAAATCCATTATGAAAACAAAAGCAAAAACAACAAAGGTAATTAGTAATTATAAAAGACAATATAAATACACCTTTTTCCCTCCCTTTTTTAACTGATTTAAAAAGGAATTATATAAAACAATATGTAGGTAATGTATGGTTAGCTCTGTAACATACAGAAATTCTTTATCTGGCAAGATAATCCTTCGAAAATGAAGCAGAAATGAAAACATGCCCAGAAAAACAAGTGCTGAGGGGCTCTCCCCTAGCAGGCCCACCCTTACGAGAGATGCTAATGGAGCTCTGCCGGCTACACCAAGCTGCACTGGACGAGAACCTGAAACCACACAAAGGAGTAACAGACGATAATAAACTTTACTACATGGTTAATATAAAAGCCAGTGTTGTTCTCTTTTTTACTTTGAATTTTCCTATCTGACTTGAAAGACAAATACATTGAGCAATGATTATAAATCTACCTCAATGGGCACATGATATCCACGTGAACCGTGACAACAACTTGAAGTGGAAGGTACAGAACTGCGGGGGACAGAGCCCTGGACAGGACTGAAGCTAAATCGGTGTTAATTCAAACTAGGTTGTTATAAACTTAATATATTAACTGTCGTGTCCACAGTAAGCACGAAGAGTATAACTTACAAATACAAGCAACAGGAAACTAGAGGGGAACCAAAATGGCATACTACTAGAAATAATCAACCAAGCACAAAAGGAAGCACTAATGGAGGGCTATGGAACAAAAAAAGACATAAGATGTACAGATAAAAACAACAAGATGGTAAAAGGCCGCCTTTATCACTAATTACTTTAAATGTAAATGGATTAAATACTCCAATTAAAAGGCAACGATTGGGAGAATGGATTTTAAAAACACATGATCCATTTAAATACTGTCTGTAAGAGATTCACTTTAGATCCAAACCTGAGAGGAGTTAAAAGTGAAAGGATGGAAAAATATTTTCCATTCAACTAGTGACCCAAAGAGTACAGGACTGGTTGGTCATTCTGATAGCAGGCAAAAATAAACCCTAAGTCAAAAGTTGTTACTAGAAACAAAGGACACTCTATATTGATAAAAGGGTCAGTCAAGAAGACATAACAATTATAAAACTACACACATGTAACAAGAGAGCCCCAAAGTCGGGGCACCTGGGTGGCTCAGTGGGTTAAAGCCTCTGCCTTCGGCTCAGGTCATGATCCCGGGGTCCGGGGATTGAGCCCCACATCGGGCTCTCTGCTCCATGGGGAGCCTGCCTCGTAAGTGAAGCAAAAACTGACAGAATGGAAGAGAGAAAAAGACAGTTTTGGGGAACCTGGGTGGCTCAGTGGTTAAGCATCTGTCTTTGGCACAGGTCAAAATCCCAGAGTCCTGGGATGGAGCCTTGTGTTGGGTTCCCTGCTCAGGAGGGAGTCTGCTTCTCTCTCTCCCCACCCCACTGTGCTCTTTCTCACTCTCTCTCTTTCTCAAATGGATGAATTATTTTTTTTAAGGCAGTTTTACTATAATAGTTGAAGACTTCAACACCCCAATTTCAATAATGGATGGATCATCTAGACAGAAAAGCAGTAAGGTAACAGAAAACTGAACAACAGTATAAACCAGCAGACCTAACAGACACATACAGATGTTCTATGCAACAGTGGAATATCCTTAGACATATTCTTAGAATGTGCTTAGATATTCTTAGGGATATAGTCCTAGAGATAAGTGAAAAAGGAAGCACAATACACCAAAACTTATGGGATGCAAAAACAGCAATGCTCAGAGAGAAATTTATAGCTATGAATGCCTTCATAAAAGAGATTTCAAATCACTAACCTAATTTTACATGCTAAGAAGCTAAAAAAGAAGAGTAAACTAAACACACAGCTAGCAAAGGAAGAAAATAATAAAGATCAGAAGAGAAATAAATGAAATAGAAAGTAAAAAAAAAGAGGGGGGGAGAGGTGGGGGGGGAATCAATGAAACCAAATGTTGGTCCTTTGAAAAGATCAACAAAATTGGCAAAGCTTCAGCCAGACCAAGAAAAGAGAACTCAAAGTACTAAATCCAAAATGAAAGTGGGTACCTTACTACTGACTAACAGAAATTTAAAAGGATTCTAAGAAAATACTACAAACTGTGTGCCAACCAATTAAATAACCTACATGAAAGGGACAATTTGTAGAAATACATGAACTATCAAATCTGACTCAAAAGGAAATATAAAACCCGAACATACCTATAACAAATAAGTAGACTGAATATTTAATAAAAGACCTCCAACAAAAGGACCACCAGGGTGGCTCAGTCAGTTAAGCATCTGCATTTGGCTCAGGTCATGATCCTAAGGTCCTGGGGTCGAGCCCTGCACTGGGTTTCCTACTTGGTGGGGAGCCTACTTCTCCCTCTCCCCCTCCCTCTCCCCTGTGTTCCCTCTCTCACCATCTCTCTGTCAAATAAATACAATAAATCTTTAGGAAAAACAAAAAACAAATTTAAAAAACCTTCCAACCAGATGGCTTCACTGATGAATTTTATCAAACATTTAGAGAAGAACATCAATCTTTCCCACCCTTCTAAAAAAACAAAACAAAACAACAACAACAGAAAAGGAAACACTTAACTCATTCAGTGAGGCCAGCATAGCCAAAGACATGACAGGACATTTAAAACCACAGGACTCTACACTTTGACAGATAACTGTGTGGCACAAGAATAAAGCTGTTATATTAAATGTAACTAATGTAAACACCCAGTTAAAAGGTGAAGATTGTCAGACTGGATTTGCTGTCTACAAGAGTCTGTGGGGAGGGGCTACCCTTTTAAGGAGGTACCCTTCAACAAATGGGTTAAAGTTTAAGGAGATGGAAAACATATATTATGTTAACACTAGTTAAAATAGAGCCAGAGCAGTTAAGTTAATATCAAACAATATAGATTTCAGAAGAAAGAAAATCAGCAAAATCAAGAGGGTTACTTCACAATGATGAAAGGTCAATTCCTCCTAACAACCCTAAATGTTAACAGAGTTTCAAAATATTGTTAATCCAAACTGAGAAAACTACAGAGAGGAATAGGCAAAGGGACAGAGTTAAAGATGTCAATGCTCCCTTTCAATAACTAACAGAACAAGTTGACCCCAAATCAGCAACATGGTAGATTTTTTTTTAAATTTATTTATTTGTCAGAGAGAGAGTGAGAGAGAGAGAGCGAGCACAGAGTGGCAGGCAGAGGGAGAAGCAGGCTCCCTGCCGAGCAAGGAGCCTGATGTGGGACTCGATCCCAGGACGCTGGGATCATGACCTGAGCCGAAGGCAGCCGCCCAACCAACTGAGCCAGCCAGGCGTCCCAGCAACATGGTAGATTTAAACAAGACTGTCCTCAGCTTGATCTGATTCACATTTATGGAAATCTCCATCCAACACCATCAGCTACACAACGTCCCCAAGTGCACATGGGACATTTGCCAAGATAGGCCACACATTCAAGACAAAGTATGTTCTCTTAGTACAGAGGAGTTACATGAGAAATCAACAGAGAAAATATCTGGAAAGCCTCTCAAATATTTGGAAACTAAATAACATACTTGTAAGTAATCCATAAATAAGTCAAAAGAAAATTAGAAGGTGTCCTAAAACAGAATGAAAATGAAAAAAACATATCAATGTTGCTAAAGTGACAGTAAGAGGGGAAAAGGGGAACTTATATCAAGAAATGCCTATTTTAGATGAGAAGAAAGGTCTCAAATCAATGACCTCAGCTTCCACCTTAAGAATGAGGAAAAGAACAGGGGCGCCTGGCTGACTCGTCGGTTGAGCAACCAACTCTTAGTTTCAGCTCAGGTCCTGATCTCTGGATCACTGGGGCTCTGGTTGAGATTCTCTCTTCCTCTGCCCTTACACCCCCCCACTCCTGCCTCACCCCTCACTTGAATGTACTCATGTGTGTGCTCTCCCTCTAAGATAAATAAATCAGTAAGATCTTAGAAAAAAAAAAAGAATTAGGAAAAGAACAAATTAAACCCAAAGTAAGCAGAAGAAAGAAAATACAGATCAGAGTGGAAACAGAAAACAGACAAAATAGAAAAAAATATATAGAAAAATCACTGAAACCAAAAACTAGTTCTTAATAAGATTTTTAAAAAATTGATCAAAAAGAAATCTAATGTCACAAGGAAATAATTTTAAGAAGTAGAGGTAATCAATAATATGATCAATCACACTAAAAAATAAAACACCCAACAGCTTTAATAGGCTGAGTAAGTGTAAAGGATGCACGGTGAGCTCATTCAAACCCTTACCAGAGAATAAGAAGTTTAGGTGTACTGGGTTCTTAATAAGTAATAAACTTTATTATTCAGGATACTCTTTACCAGGATTTGAAAACGAAATTATTATGAAAGTTAAGAAAAGAAAATCTTATTTGGAGCAGAGTCAGGAGGCCGGCAGGGGGCGCGCTGTGGCCAGTCCTGGGATCGACTCCAGCCCCAACAGGAAGAGAGGCACCTTGCCCGTGGGTACCGCCTTACTCACCCAGCTCCTGGACCGAAGGTTTCCTGCTGCCCCGGCAACAGCCCAGCCAATGGGAGACGGGCACAGTTCAGCCAATGGAGACGGCCACCGCCCAACCAATGAGAAGCCACTATACTTCCAGCTCCCGGCTCCCTCCAATGGACTTTCCGTTTACAACAGCCCCGCCCACCCACTCCCCCTATAAAAAGAGCCTGCTGCGCTTACTGTCCGCACCGGCCTGGGGTTCTGGCGGGAGCCCTGCGGGCTGGGCTGGGACTCGGCTCACCCCGGAGCGCCGCCTCCGCAGGCGGGAGAGCCCGCGGTGTTGTTTCGAAGGTTAACGGTGTGTAAGTCCACAGGGCACGAGGAGGTGTCCTCACCGTTGACTACTAGCCCGCCCGGGTCACTCACCTCCTCGGGGTGCAGGAGAGTCGTGCCCTCCGACGACCACGGGGATCCCAGCGTCTTCCAGCCGCCCCTTCCATCTCTCAATGACGGTCGCAGACTGATCCTGGAAGCACGAGGAGCTCGCTCGGAACAGCCCGGGGCGGCGCACGCGAGGCCGCGTCCCCCCCGGGAAGGCCGGCCCTACCTGACTGGCGTCATTGAAGACCGAGAGCTCCATGGAGCCTTGGAAGTCCTGCTGCAGGACGGACCGCAAGCACTCGTCCAGCCAGGGCGCGGCGTTGTGCACGGGGAGGATGACCGCCTGCGCGCCAGAAGACACGGGTCAGCGCGCCCCGGGACCGTCAGGCCGTCCGCTCGGCGGTCGTGTCCCTCCCGGGCCGCGCGGAGCGCCGGCCCCCGCGGGCTTCCCGAGGCCGGGGCCGGACTCACCTGAGAGCCCAGCCCGCAGGGAGAGAAGGCGCCCGCCCCCCGCCAGCTCGCAGCGGCCTGCTGCTCCCCGGGGCGGAGCAGGCCAGGCCTCCCCGCACTGGTCCGTGGGGCACTTCGGAGAGCAACCGGGAGTCCGAGAGGCGCCCGCTCCTTCCCGACCCCACGGCACAGCCAGTGTTTGCCCATCACTGGTCGGAAGCATCTGGGGGAACGGGCGTCCGCAGGGCTCCCTGCCCCTCCGGAGAATAACCTCCCGGTCCCGCTCTCGGCGGACCGGCCTTTTCGGGAAGCGGCGACGTCGGAGACGCCGCACCTCAACCCTCCCGCGGGCTAGTGAAGAGCGGCGGGCGCGGGGACCACGGGGTGACACCGACCCCTCGGCCCTTCCGCCTTCCTCGCCCGGGGGTCTGCTGCGGGGGCCTCCCGCGGCCGCGACCAGACACACGCGTGGGAAGCGAGCGAGCCAAGCCGGGCAGCCCGGCCGCCGGCAGCGGGCGGACGCCGGTCCTCGGACACGGACGCCGGGGCCCCCAGCCCGGAGCCCGCGCCCGGCCGCGGTGCGCACGAGGCCGCGCACGGACGCGCGCGTGGGGAGCGTGCGCAGGTCGCGGGGCGCCGAGCCCGAATGCGGTGCGAACAAGCTCGGACACCGAACGTGCACCGCAGCCAAGCCCTCGACCCCGGGCCTCCGACTCAGCTGCCCCTTCCCGGTTTGTGGGACCCGAGAAGCGGCCCCTGCCGCACTCACGCGCTCATTTTAAAGGAAACACTGTTCTTTAAAGGAAAAGGAGGGAGTGTTTTACTGTCCTCCAGATCTGCCACGGAAAACACAACGTCCAGTCCCACGGTGGGCGTCGTCGGCTTCCCGGGCGCGGCCCCTTCGGGCGGAGACCCTCTAGGGCAGGCCCTCGGGAAGGCTGAGCCGCCGCGGGGAGGGGGCGGGGGGCGGGAGGACGCGAGAGGAGAGAGAAGGGAAGGGGCGGG